>JAGVSP010001536.1:0-99383 GCA_022494985.1 Micrasema minimum
GCAGGTAGATTATACCGGATTGGGTATTGGGTTAAGTGCGACGATGGTAAAGTTACAATTTTACTATAAACTGCGCAATTTTTTCAAAAAATCGCCATCACAACCAAAACCGAGTAAAATAATATGTTATTATAAAGTCGTTGTTCTCCTCGTGGCATATCGGTAGCGCGTTTGGCTACAGTGCACGATTTCGTGAATATAAAATATTTATTTACCATTATTATTATTTGGATAATTTATTAAGCGCCATTTTTGTGAGAAATCACCTCAAGGGCGCTGTACATTCGATACCTACCTTGGACTGGTTCTGAAGCGTAAGACTGATCATCTTACCTTAATGTAATAAATGATCAAGAATCACTGCACTTGGTGTACCGATGCAGTGCCCTATGCACCATTGGGTTCGGATAAGGGAAAGTGGTAGTGGTAGTATTCAATCGTACGTATAAAAATGTTTTATGTTTTTTTTGTGTGTTTATCAGCTTTACAAAATATAAATATTGATACATTTTTATTTTATAAATCCAGAGAAAGATAGAGAAAATCATAATAGTACCTACAATGTGCATTCATCAAATACTTCAAAAAACTAACCGATCGCTATCGCTATAGGATTTGAACCTGGATCCTTCTGACTGCCGGTCATCTTCTCCATCCAGTGAGCTAATCGATCAATTAGGTTTCCCGAGATTTTAACAAATGCCTATCGCAATTATGATTGTTAACTTCAGTGTGTTATTTCTATATTTCTCTTAATTCGTTAAATAAAAACGTTAAAATGTTAAGCATTTTGAAGTCATCCCTTCATTCGTAGATGAATAAAGTATAAATTAACGTTTGATACAGTTCATTAACCGCGACTACCAAATATCTTCAACCGCATCCAATTTCAAAGGTTTGTAAAGAAGGATTAAAAGGATGAAAAATAATGATCTCATTCATTCAATTCATTCAGAAGTTTTTTATGTCGCATCTGAAAAAGAGGATTACACTCTGAAAACGTATTCTATGTGATTCACTAAAAATCGTGGCACATTGTAACAAAAAGCCCCAAAAACATGACGGCATAAACTAAGCTGTACTAAAATGAAAAGGTCTTCTTACCATGGGATTTTAATTTCTAATATTAAATTATAAGTTTTTCTCTGTGGGGACAATGTTACGGATTTTGTAACGAGGTTTAGAAATGAATTACTCAAAAAGTTTTTCCATTTGTTTCATTTCTCCGCAGTAGTTAGAATCTTTTTGACAACTTGGTTATATTTTGATAAAATGAGTCATAAAAACTCGTCCAAGCTTCAGATCTTTTATCGTCATGTTTTTTCTTTATCGTCTTCAGCTTCCTGTTTCTAACTAAAGGCGCCACATTGGCTTTTAATATTGTGATGTCCTGTTTTTGTTAATAAAACTTGGTATAATGGTTATATAAAATGCTGCGTGTGATTGGGCGCCGACAACCTTTGTTAATAGTTAATAAGGACAATGAACCACACGTGATATGTTGATATGTAGTACTTTTGGATAAACTTATTGGACAAGAAACAAAGCTCATGTGTATTACATACTGAACTGAACACGAACTACTAAATAATCTATCTATAAAAGTAACCATAGGTATCCTGCTTGTAAAAGTTAAAAGTAAGTGCATACTTATTACTTACATAATGTACCCTAAAAAGATACATAGTACGCGTATTTTCCATCAAAACTTATGTAGGTAATTTTTTACTCTACCAACACTATCAATGATCTTATCTTCTTCTTCTTTCGCCTCGTTCGCTCCTATGTGGAGCATGTGGACATCAATAGATCTCCGGAGACCCTAATGTCGGCCAACTCTCTAGCCTTCCTCCATCTGGAGGCCCGCATCTATCAGTTCCGCCGAGTACATCCGAAAAATTATCATAAATACCTGCTATTCAAGAGAGAATCTTTCAATGATAAGAAAATTTACGTATGGATTCAATAACACACAAGTAACAACCAATAGTATATAGTAGATGACGTTGACATATTTAATAATATTAGACAAATAATTACTCTTGAGCTCCCAAAGAAATAATAAAAAAATAAACAAATAAATAAATTAACTCAATTTTTGTAGCACTTACTTTGTAGTTTTCCATAATTATGAAATTAAACAACTTTTGTTTTGAGTGTTAAATAATAAAAAAGTAGTTTAAAACAAAAGTTGTTTAATTTCATAAATAAATAAATAATCAAAATAATATCAATCAACATGATCATTGCTGATCGAATTTAGTTATGTATTCATGTAATATTCTTATTCTATACACAAATGTTCCTTAGAAATTATTAAGTGGAGTCGAGTAAATATAAGGTTTTATATTGCATTAAAGATACTTCAGTAAGTTGGTTTTTAAATAATGTTGCTATTTTACTCAGCATTTTTCGTAATTTCGTATTTTTATGGGAGTTGGATCATGAAAAATACCAAGATATATGTTTTTGCTATTTTTGCTTAACAAAAAATGAAAGTAAAAAGGTTAACATTAATATTTATATCCAAGGTACACCGGAAATCCCTAGTTTTAGGTGAAAACACTCGAAGAGTATTATAATATTCCTTTCAAAGTGTATTAAATGAGAAAATCGCGCTTAGGAAAAAATTTTTAAATATTTACATTAAATATTTACTAAAAAAATTCCGGGGATTATCATGCCAGTATAGGTAAAAAATCGCCAGTTTTCCATATTTCATCACCCTTAAAATTTAATTTTGTTGCTTTGTTGGCCAATTACACAATAATAAATTATTGTCAATAAATGTTTTCAAAGTATTTTACTCTTTTATATTCTAACATTATTAAGTGCAATAATTAATGCAATCTCCATTCAAACACATTTATATAGACTAGTCTATAAGTAATTCGATATATTTTCCGATCCACTGGCACTCGCACGCACGCGGTCCCTCCATCAATCCTACTCCAAGACACGTGATTCCTGTAACATAGAACATAATATTATTATGAAGTAACTTGTGAAACATGTAAGATAATATTGTTATATAACATGTAAGACATATCATAACATTTTTTATGTTCAATATAATAATATATTATATTTTAATTTAATTTTTCCGGTATGCTAAATTACCCACAACTCGCATACAAAGATAATCTTTCGATTATTTTTTATTTCAAGTACTCGCGATCCGCGTAGGAATTGCTGGAGCTACCTTTAGCACAATGCGTCTGGAATTCCAGTTTACACTCGGTCAAAACAAAATGTCGGCTTTTTAACTCCTGTATTGTGAACGTAAATCTAAATTTTTACTGACGATCGAATCGATATTATTAACCTAACTAACTAACTAACCATCACGCCATTTCCCCGTAGGAGTAGGCAGAGAGGATAAAACGCCATACCACATTCATTCATACATCTTTTCATGCACATACGCCGATTATTCCGACTTTTCACATGTACACTTTCAAGTACTTGTAGTAGTACTTGGTCATGCCATGTCTTTCTCGGCCTTCCTCGGCTTCTACATCCAGGCACACTTGCATTTTAAACTTCTTTTAGCCGTTCTTTCATCCCTCCAAACCTTCGTAAAAGCTCTCTTCTTAATTTTGTCGATAATGCTTATCTCAGCCTTGCACTCTGCTCTAATTTCGACATTTGTACACCTATCATACATAGTCTTACCTCACATTCGCCTGAGAGATCGCATTTCAATAGCATTCAGTCTACTTTCATCCTTCTTTTTCCAACACCACGCTTAACTACCATACATCAGGGTTGGTACCAGAACTCCTACTTATTATTACCTATCTATTAAAAAATGGATCGTATTACAAATAATAATGTTATAAACGCGTCATGTTACCCAAAAAACATTCAACATTTTGGATAGCAAACCCACTCATTTTATTCACCCTAACTCAATGCTTTCATTAGATTTTAGCATCTCAATTGATATGGGCACATTAAATAACAAAGCCATGTCTTGTCTTTCATCGAAAAGTGTTATATTTTACTGCTCTCTAGTGTTGTTTCTTAAACATTTTGTCACTTTGCCATTTTTTTCCTGGTCAGATATCTTGATTGTTTTGTCAGTGGGGCACGGGTTCTCGAAGGATACTGGCAGGTAGATGACCCAAAGAAATTTCTAACAATTCCCTTTTTTATGGTGCTCGGTATACCGTCTTTAGGTACCTAATGGGGTGTTCCAGTGGTATACCTTTGGTACCCATACCGTGTACCCTTTAACATTCCTCAAATACTTGGACTCCTCGGAGTCTTTGGACTACTCAGAAAATGCAATAAAGATCAACGGCAGCGTTCAATAAATTCTCACATACCATCAACTAACCTAAAAATACAGTTAAATATTGGCCAATAATAATGGAACTTAAAATATATTACCTAACTAATTATCTAACCATCACGCCATTTCCCCAAAGGGGTAGGCAGAGAGGATAGAAACGCCACACCACTCTGTCCTGGCATACTTTTCTTGCTTCCTCCACATTCATACATCTTCTCATGCACGCACGTCGATTATTCCGACTTCTTACATGCCCACTTTCAAGCACTTGTTTTACTTGATCATGCCATGTCTTTCTCGGCCTTCCTCGACTTCTACATCCAGGCACAGTCGCAGTATTACCTGAAAGTAAGATTTAACGGAGTTGGGTTAGTAATATTTTTTTTAAATATCTCTAATTTTATTATACGGTGCCAGTGATATTTCTGGTAAAAAATGTAATTTATTGATAAAGGTAGGTAATACACAACATGACTATAAACACTATAATATTCTTCTTTTTAGGAGCTACTTATCGATCCCACCTCCACCCGCGACTGTTATAGAGTTCTTGCTTACTCTCTGTCAGTCGCGCTATTTTTTATGCAGGACTTTAATTTTTGTTGTTGCAAATGCATAAGCAAATAGCAGGGCGAAGTTAAGTCAAGAGGGAGACAGCATCGATCAAGTCAAAAGGAAATCATGATGCCGCCACCCTTACGATCCCTCAGTATCTCCATTTCGAAATACTCCTTTTCTTTTCTTTATTAATACCAATATACCTACAGCAAAATATCGTTTTCCAAATAGTTTTTTACTGTCTTATTATGCCGTGGTTATGCCGTTATCAGCCCTGAAGATGGACACTGCATTAAGATCTGGACTGCATTTACATAAATCTACAGATCTGGATTTAGATCTGTAGATTTATGTATTCCAAAGTCTATAGTTTACCTTGATTTATTACGTAGCTATGTACATATTATTTTGTACCTTTGGCTTTTTTAACATTTCGCGAGAGGACATAAAGCACGTTTCAATTTAATTAAAGAAGAGTGTTGAATTAATTCGGATGGAGGGGTGTCTGAGTGGATTCACTCTGCTACAAAGGGTTAAGGGCGATGAAAACTTTAAGTAGGGGTAACCCTTTCACACGGTAAATTAATGTAAATACATCTACAGATACAATACAATCACACAGTAAAGTAAAAATTTTTATGTTCGTACTTACGAATACTTATTGTATTTACCAAGATCAAAATTATACAAACAACTATATTTTAAAATCTTTAACAAAAATATTAAATTGAATAAAAATATATAAAAAAAAAAAAATACAAAAAGATTATACCATTAATTCATTTCCTTGCCCGCGTTTACGCGTAATGGTCCATAGTAGTACTTACATCTGCGTAGTGTATCTTAATCATACATGAAGGTAAGATGATCAGTTTAACACTTCGGTGCCAGTCCAAGGTATTATACAATGAAAAAATGGTGTACACCTCGTTGTGTAGCGGTTATAATTTTTATATATTTAATTTTATTTAAATGCATTTTATTTTATATTTTATATTATGTATATAAATATTTTATTTATATGTTTAAACACAAAAGTTCCATCGGAACCATACTAATACAATCATTGACCCCAGTGAATATGTATTTTTTACGTTTCTTAATATGTGTTAGATTTGAAATATAACTTCCTTCTACTATTCCAGGATTTTGAAAAATTGTACTAATCAAATAAATATGTATAATATATTATTTTAAAAAATTATTAAGTCCACTACGTGAAACACAATTCGGGTCGAGTAAATATAATTTCATTTTATATCCCTACAGAGATGAGGTTGAGTTTTTTCAAATTCAGAAATATAGATATTCAAGCGTTTACAGGGATTATGACCTGTGATTGGCTGGGTTATAAAATGAATTATATACCTACTCCCGTCTTGGGATAAATCCAGATTTGTGTACAAGTATTTGAACACACCCAAAATGTTGAAGTAAATAAAAGGTTATAGATTGCATTAAAGACATTTCAGCAAATGGGTTTTTATATAATAGGGTTGCTATTTTACTAAGCATTTTTCGTGATTTCGTATTTTTATAGGAGTTGGATCCTGGAAAATACCTAAATGTGCTATTTTACGCTAAACAAAAAATTACCGTGATATAACTACTATTATTTGGATAATTTATTAATCGCCATTTTTGTGTTTTCCGAGTATTTAATTTTATATTCTAACATATTCCTCCGAAGTGCAATTATTGCAACCTTCTCCGTACAAACAAAGGTATTTATCTTGACTGGTCTATTCCATAACGTACGACACCACTGCACATATATATGTACATAATATTATGTAACTTATAATTCTATAAAGCACACCTTTCTTCCAGGATATTAGAAATGACAAAAATGAGCCAGGTATTCCTATCTCGCCCTCCACATTCTATATCCCACCCCCTGGGACTTGAGACAAGCATTGTGCCACGTAGGCACCTCAAGCACAGAGATCTTTGTGCTGTAGCTATAGCTAGCGCAGAGATAGAGTATATTAGAAGACCAGCCAAGGACGGTTGACAGGTGAGCTTTCTGTTCCTTGTAGATAACAGCTACGAGGACTTAAAGTGTCTCCAAATGAGAATTCGATGTTCAAAAACACGAAATTCAAAGGTCTAAAAGTCTCCTGAGATATGGAATGTGTTAGTCGTATTAATTTAAGGAGGTGATATAATTAAATAAAAGTATTTTTTGTTTAACTTTTTAAAAATCTTAAAAACAGAAAATTCGCTGAATATACACCGTATAATAAAACTCAAAGTACAAAAGGGAAACCAGTAAATCAACATCATTTTTGGAGTCACTTTTGTTGAATGAAATGTTTTATTTGACCCATTATAGTATTCGAAAAAGTTGAGTAGGTACCAAGTTAATTTTTTTTTCAAATATTATTTATTTAGTATAATTAATAGTATTTAAAAATAAAACAAAATGAAAAACCGCATTTTAATAAGAATTTGTGCAATTTTACTTAAGCTGCGGAAAAGCTTTTGAAACGAAAAAATATATTTTTAAATGAGATCAAAAAGTCACATATTCAACTCCAAATATGATGTAGATTCACTAGTTTTCGGGTTGTACTACGAGTTTTGTGACTCCATGTAAATGAAAAAACTAGTATATAAATACATATTATGTAATAAGATATGATTATGAGATAAAAGTTTTTCTATCATGTAATTTTCGTGATTTGAATTCAAAATTTTATCATAAAAATAAAAACCTTAAAAGTACCTACCTTAAAAAAATTATGACATTACTGTCAGATAACTAGTTACGCCTCGAAGATCCAGTTTCCTCGAGTTTTCTTTCTATTTCCGGTAGCGATGGAAGTACAGAAGAAAATTGGATTACAAGGGTTGGTTGGCTGTATTATATTGACTACTAAATCTCCTTACTTCATCCAGATATACTTTGCTTGATGGAGAACTTTATTCCAATGCAATTCTCTTCATGTTGATCTTTTTGTTGGAGATTGGATTATAAGCGCTCTCGGATTTTATGTAAAATCGCCATTTTGAAATGGGAAAATCAATGCAATGAGACATTTTCGTACAAAGTATTTTACTTTATATTTTTATTAAATTATATTGAAGTTAAATAGTCGGGATTCCACAAACTTCCTCCAGGCCAAGCGATCAATTGCCAGCTCCCGTGCATCTTCTCAAGTCAAAGTCCACGTCCCGCAGCTCTGACGCAAACTGCCGCTGAATTGTCAACAGTGGACGACCAGGGCGCCGAGAGCCTGATGCCTTGTAAAATAGGCAAGCATGGTTCAGGCTCTCGGGAGGCGTACTTATTATATGGCCTAGCCAGCCGAAACGCTTTCGCCGGATGACAGTAGATACCGAGGGTTGCTGTGTCCGTTGTCTCACTCCTGTGTTCTTTACAAAGTCAGTCTTTATGCACTAAAAGCTAGCGTTTCTTCGTCTTTAAGACACTCGCTTCACAGGAGGGAAATGGAAGTGCACATTTGGTGTTTAAATAAATAAATAATATTATTGATATCTCAACAGAGACAGAGAAGCTCTGGAAACGAATGTGGGTTATCTAGGCGTTTACAGGGCTTATGACCTGTCATTGGCTGGGTTAAGTGGCCACTTGACGTAATTACAACATTCCCCATTCCGCCTGTCATCTGACAACCATGTATGACAAATTTTTGAAACTTGTATATATCTAAGATGTAAAGAACAATCCAGTAATTTGTCTACAAGTATTTGTATTCATTCAAAATGTTGTTCAAAAATAAATAATAATTTAATATTTTTTTATTGACATTACTTGGTGGAATTCCATGATTAAACTATTAATATATAACTAATTAAAGTTAAATAAAAAATGCTTGGTACTTGGTACATTTCTTATATAAAATCGTTCTTGCCTTGTGCAATATAATAAAACATATCCCTCCAGTTCCCCATTAACTACTTTGTTACAATACTGCCATTTAACACATGTTTTTGTATTTCGTCTCTTCTTTCTCTTATATTGTCTTTTTCCAACTCATGTGTTTAGTATGTAATTTAATTTGTGAAAACTGCTATTTATACTTTTGTCTTGTACAACATGTTACCAGTCTGAAGATGCCCGTTACAGGGTAAAAGCGCTAACTGGTCAAAATAAATAATAGTGGAAGTGTACCAAGTATTTTTTATTTAACTTTAATTAGTTATATATTAATAATTTCAATAAATAATAGTAATAATAGTTTTTATTAATTAACAAAACATAAAGATAGAGCAGAGCGATGACGAAGTGGTGGGTTTACACAAGCGGGTTTGATATGGACACAAATTGGAAAAAAGTAGCCGAAGTAAGCACCATTCAAAGTAAAAAATAAACTTGTTATAAAAAGAATCCCCAAAGTATTTTCAATTGAAACAAACTCACCGAAAGAATTTCAATCAATAAATCTGTTGCTACGGCGAAACACAAAAACGCTCACCTTAATTTGCATGTTTATTTGAATGCAAATTCTGTTTGAATAATGAATTACTAATACCTGTAAAGTTCCTTGGCTACAATAACGATTTGGTCTGCCCTTTGGGTTCCGGTCCATGTATGGAAGGAAGGTTTGTAGTTTGTACTTACACACAAACATAAATACTTGTTGCGCTGTTAACGTTTATAGCAGTTAATTATTACTGTAATTATGATACACTGTAGCGAGTATGATAGTGGTGATAAAATACATCACTTTTACTCTTTGTTCAGTTTGATATGCGATTTTTTTGTCAATTAAATTTAAAATTCAAATGAGTGAAATACTCAAATGAAAGCAGATACAGAAATCATTTTTGAAACTAGATTTGAATAAACTACGCATATTTACCTATTAGATTGAAGAAACTGGAGACGAGAAGTTTGGAACTTCAAAAAAAAATTGGCTGGGTTTTTGGTCAATTTTGGTCAATTTTTCTCAATGGATGACAGAGAGTGTTCACATGTGAAGCGTCGCGCCATTTTAATGTATATTGGCAGATATGGATATCAAATACTAGGTGAAATGGGAATGTTTTTAATACATTAAGTGGCCACTTTAATCCACCCAATGACAGGTCATAAGCCATGTAAACGCCTAGATATCCATATTCCCTTCCAAACTTCTCGTCTCTGTTGAGATGTCAAATGGTAATTATTAATTATTAGCCCGTAATGGGTGAAATCCAGTTTTTGTCTACAAGTATTTGGACACACTCAAAATGTTGTTTAGAAACATGTAGACTTTGGACACTGCAAAATGCTCCAAAACGTAGGAAACACAAGCCCAAAAACGCACAAAAGCCAAAAAAACATTATCAGTAAATGTAACTTATGTATTTATTTTTTATTACATATAAAAAATATGCATATGAACATGAAATACCGACTTGTTAGAAAAAAATCTGCTGATAAATTATTATTTTCATGAGAAATAAAAAAAACTCTAATTTTCAGAATAGATAAGATCTGATGTACCATACAATTATACATGGACTAACAAAATTGCTATTAAAAAAAAAAGGTTTAGATTTTCAATATATATTATACTAAGAGATTGATAATATATAAAAATTAGGCCTAGTTAACGAGGAATTACTAAAGAGTGTTTTTGATTTAGTCCGGTACAAACGTACATCCCGAAAACTGATGAATCTACATCATATTTGGAGTTGAATGTGTGACTTTTTAAGGCTAAAAAAAAATTTTTTTGTAAAAGCTTTCATAAGTAGGTACATAACTTACATACCATAGATTCATTAAAATTGCACAAATTTCTATTACAATTTTTGATTGTGTTTTCTTAATAAATAGTATTATTTGAGAAAACAATTATATTTGATAACTATTTGAAAGAATTTCTCTTAAAAACACCAACAGCTTCCTCAATTTACTCGAAAAGTATAGATCAATCAAAAAACAATTAAACTATTCAAATGAAAACACTTTGTTTTTAACTACTTTTTTATTTGATTATTAAAACTCCCAACCGGTTTCCATTCTTGTACCCTTGATAAAGAGACTCGTGTTGTTTCGAAACTAGTCGGGAGTTTTAATAATAAAATAAAAAAGTCGTCAAAAACAAATTGTTTTCATTTAAATAGTTTATAATGAATTTTTTTTTTAAATTACTCTACAAAATCGACTCCATTTTTGGTTTCCGCTTGTATCTACATAGAGTCTTGATACACGGTGTATAGAATAAATGGATATCACAAATTTAATAAAAGTCAATTTAATAAGGTATCTTTGTGTCAAAGATAAAAGTACCTACACACATAATCAACTAGAATTTCCCGTGTTAAATATGTATTAATTTATTCCGATCAATATCAAGTTCTACATATTTTATAACTGAGTTCATTATACGAGTGGATTTGAAGATTAGTATAAATTATCATAAATAAGAGTCAGGAGTGGAGAGTTAAGACTTGTCCCACGCAAAAATTATATAATTACACTTGATTACACAAATACATTTCTATCAATGATTAATCTAATGTTCCTTAAGATTTTGTGTTCGTAATACCGAATTAAAAATATTTATATCGTGGGCTTTAACCATTAAATATGTAAATGGCCCTTTAATACGTAACGTAAGTAAGATATGGTATTAATTTTGACGTTCGGTTTTGGTTAACAAAGGTTCTATAAAAAAGGAATCTTGTTTTTTGATGGTAACAATTTTCTTCCCATACGTAGGTGCTTTTGTTTTATTACATCATTGGCTTGAAAACATTTGAAGGAAGATTAGTTTGATATTAAATAGACACTTAAAGTATTATTAAAATACGAACTAAACGTTATTTCAATTAAGTAGAGCTACAACGCAAAATATTAGTATTTTATTTTATACGCAAATTATTGTATTTTTTTTTTCTTACAATGATTATAATCCTATTCAGAAGAAATAATAATAAAAATAGTTTATAAAATGAGCTAGAAAGAAGCTAACGTGCTAGGAGCTAGGCCAAAGTGGTGTGGCGTTTTATCCTCTCTTTCAACCTCACCTGGAATTGATATTTAGTTAGTTAATTAAAGCATCCCTCCTTTTGTAAAGTGTTTTTAGCATTTAAAATGTTACGATCGTTATTTTATTGTGGCACTTTTTCGGCTTAAATATTAGAAAAATGAAAAAAAAAAAAAACCAATTGGTGTGCGTTTGAGGTCTCAACATAACAAACCAAAAACTAAAAAAAAAGATTATGCCACTATTTCACTTACACTTTTTGTACCTACATAATATAATGTGCCTATAAATATGTATATATACACATACACACCTGTTACTTAGTAAAGACATGCATTTATCTAGTACAGTGTAGGTATAAATATACAATTTTTCTAGTGGCTCTTGTATATTTACACCCACAAGTAATAATTGTACAAAGAAAACATTTGTAGGCGGGTGTTTTAGAATTAATTCAACATTTTTTCGATTCACTAGTGATATTAACGCATTTAACGGGTTAATTATTATTTACAAATAATAAAAAAGCGATATTACAGGGCCTTGGGCACGATTCAAGATATTTGGTAACAAAATACCGTTTACTCGCTATATAATTTAGCTTAGTACATAACTTATCCTCACATCCTACTTAGATATTAAAATTCTCGGTTATTTGTTATTTATTTTCCATTGTTTATTTCTTACATATCTGCTTTTGTTCTGAAGAAAATTATGCAATGATTCAGCTCATCATCCGTGAAAGAAATGCCTCTGGGGGATTTGTTGGCACTCCACAATATTCCACATACTCCCTACTCCACACTCCTCATTATCCATTATCCATATCCCACTTCCTTCTAGCCTCATCCTTAGGAAGATAATCCATTGTTTTGAAGGTTTTCCAGATGGAGTACCTCTACGTTGATTGACAATGACAGGTTTACGAAAATCAAAGTATTATTATCATCATTGTTATAATTTCTGGTATTACGAGTACTATTAGGTTTCTATCAATTTAATTATTTTCTTTGTTTCTTTCCGTTATCAAAAATTTAGGAAATCTTGATTAATTTATTAAGTACATGCAGGCAGGATGATCACTCTCACGCACAATACTTACAATTTTATATAAACGTACAGCTTTCTTTTAATTCATTTGTACATAAGGTGTATGGCGCTGTATTTGTAAATCAATCGCAGCATATTTTAATAATACACTGAATTTGGTGTACTAGTGCAGTGCCCTATGTACCATTAATCGGGTGCGGATAAGGGAAAGTATAGGTCGCGTCATGTAAAAAGTCAAGCTGCGCATTAGCGATTATCGGTGTTATTTGGTACGCGGGCGGGGTGGGCGGGTCACATGCGCAAACACCCCCCCTCCACTTTTTTCCAGTGTTCTTTTTACACGACGCGCCTATAGTAATATTTTTTAAAAAAGGTATTTTAAAACAAAAGTGTGTTTTATATCATAACTTGATAATCAGTTTCGCGTTCCAGGTACAGGTACTTTTTAAAAGATCAAATAAACTACTTAAACAAAACGGTTTTTTTTTATAATTTCAATTGTACCCTTGAAATAGAGACACGCGTTGTCCAGAGTTTTATTTAAATAGATCAAACAATTCTTTAGAAACTAAAGAAGAAAATAAACAAATATCACAATTTTATGTACAACAATTAATATGCAACATTTTTTTTTCTTTGCCCTAAATGACGTATTTCACACATCCAGCATGTATTCTCATCGGATACCAAAATTAGCGCTGCTGCTAGAACAACTATAATACCAATAATATCATTATGTACTTTTATGTTTGCTCTGCGCTGTACAAAAATATTTAAATTTTTCAAAAAGCCTTACGTAGTAAAAAAAAACTTGTATAAATCCATTGGCTATACTCAACTAAAGTGTTTGGTATAAGGTCATAAAACTTCGAAGTGTACTGTCAATTTAATAATACTTTACAGTGTTAATTATTATTCAGCTTCAGAGCAACAACCTTATAAAACATATAATTGCAAAATACAAAGTAGCAAAACATAATATAATTTAAAAAAAATAGAAAATTCATTTCCTTTTTGTTATGAATACCTAAAGCCAATCCGGACTTTGATCTCGGGCAGTCTTTTAAGTTTAATTGAATAACTTTTGGGGGGTCGTTTTTCCTGGTTTGTTAAATTCTAAAAGCGCCTTCTTGAATTTAATCAAAGAAACGAAAATATAGGTCTTTGTATCTAACTTCGAAGTCACGCTTCTAGTTACGAGCATTTAGATACGTATGTACTTACTTATGAACTTTTATGTAAGTAGTCAAGTATTGTTTGAATGTTCTACGTAGGTGGTTTACGTTATTAAACCGTATTTTCTCGATATCCCTTCTCCATAGAAGTGACTAAACCTGAATATTACGGTAATATTTTGTTTCAGAGTTATACCATTTTTCTTCTGCGCTGAAAATCTTAATTTAATGAATGAGTTAAGTGACAATGAACGCTCTGTCTCAACAATTAGTACGTCTGTGTAAAGTGAGTTCATTACGAGCTCAGACTCAAAGCAAACTTACCTTAACTCAGAAACAAGAACCTTATTATCAGTTAGCCTAGAACTTAAAAAATGAAAGCTTTTAACTGTCCTTAGTGTCTACTCAATAAGCAAACAGCCTCTGTCTACAGCAGTCTACAGTAAGTGTTCTAATGACTTGTTTAATTGTTTTACGGAGCTTTTAATGTGAACTTAAAAGGGTATGGCTACTGAGTAAACTTTAAACTGAAGAGAACCTTATTAACAATGTCCAACGTTTATCGGATGATATTAGATTTGATTAGTTTAAACGGAATCGATTCTTTGTAAAGAATCTCATTTATTATTTCATTTATTGGACTTGGATTCGCACTTAAGTAAGACTGATTATTTAACTGTTACAGATATTAAATGTGAACAAAATATAGACATTTGCTAAATCGATAAAGAGAGTTATGGACTTTCAGTAACGAATATTTATTATTATTTAGAAAAGGCTTCTAAATAACGTAGTCCCGAGAAAATAGTTGATAGTTACTTTAAAACCAAAAGTTAACAGAAGTTAACAAAAGCTAGGCAGTATTAGGTATTATACCTGCGTTTTACGAAAAAAAAATCCCACGTTTATCTTTTCAATAATTACTTATTGACATCAGATGATTTTATTTTAAATATTATACAAAATAAAGATAATTGGAGAACATTTGATACAAACGAGTATTTTGAGACTTCCAATATTATTAATTAACTAGTATTTAATTAACTAGGTACAGTAAAAAGCTCTTTATGTAGCCAATTAAAAATTATGTCTTTTCTAGCACCTGCTCCTTGTATCGCCTCGTACATAGTTCGAAACAATCTTATATAATTAATTTTATTATTGTACGTACAGATAGGATACATATAAAAAAAATACGTAAAAAATCTTCATTATGCTTTTATTCATTATGGCGTCATTTCCGATTGCAAAAATCCTGATCACTTAAACATACACAAGTTCTACAAGTATTTAATGTAAGTTAATCATTAAACTAATCAAAAATCCTTTATAACAAGATTAAAAGTTTTTAAAACAAAAGTAAGGTGTATCACCAGTTAGTATCCTTATTCGTATCGTTAGTATGCTAATGTTTAATTTAAAGAAATTGTGCCTACTAAATGATTACCGTGGGAAAATTTTAGAAAAATATATGTTACACTATTTTGTTCTATTATCATGTATATACCTACATGGAGCCAGTTGCTTCTCTTGGTGAGTATAAAAAAAAGATTTTTAAAAATTTGGTGTGTTTTAAAAAAGCGAAAATTTTTTATGTAATTTTCATTACATTTTGAAGAAATACGACATCATTGAGTATCTAAGAACTCAAAAATATGTATCATGTTTATCCAAAGTAAATTGATCAATAATTTTTTTTGCATGTTTAAAATACAATTTTAAAACGGGCTAGTATTTTAAGTTCATAATTACCTACTCATAATAATAACATTCGAACAAAATCAAAAGAACTACATTTTCTTATCAAATTTGTAGCGATCTGTGAGATATTTGATAATAAATAATAATAAATGAGGTTAAGAAGTCGTAATTTCTTTCAAACTTTCCCCACAATCGTTTCGACGGAATTTTTTAAAATTGAAACTCAACTTTTAGACTAACCGTGCTTAGATAATTAGATACAATTAAGTTACTTTGATCATTTAACAGTGCACTTAATTTTTAGACACTTAATGGATATAATGAAGATGATAAGAATTATTTTTTTGCTCAAGTAAAAAGTACCTGCTATTTGGTCACATTAAAGACTGAAAAATTTACATTATAATTTATGGAATAGAAGGTAATTAAGAAAATATTTATAACAAAATCAAAATTACATTTTACTTCAATTTCAAATATCCTAGATAAGGGTTTTCAACTTTAAAAATGATTTTATGTTTTTTTTAGGTCAGCCTCTTGAAGATGGGCGATAATAAAATCGCGATTTTGAAATATCGATATCTTTATTGCCTTTCTTAGATTTTATATAACCTTTTTTAGGCCAGGCTCGCTAGCCCTAAAGTTCTATAAAAACTAAATTATTTTCATATTATTTTAATAAAAATTTGTATAAAACCACTCACCGAAATTATTTTCTCTTATCCCTTAATATTTTTTATCATAAATGCATCCCCTTTTTTCTAATCCGCACACAATTATGTAGTAGTGCATAGGGCACTGTATCTATGTATATTTATTTACCTACACCAAGTTATGCGTATCTTTGAAATTTGTAGTTCCCAATTTTTTTGGATAATTCATACAGCGTCGTTTTAGTATGAACATACCTCCAAAGCATTGTTTTATCGCAAGACGATTAGCTTAACACTTCTGAGCCAGTCAAAGTTTAAAAACCCACATTTAAATTAATATTTTATAATGATTCTACTAGAAATCGGACTAGGAACTTAGGAACGGGATGTGTCCCAGTGGTAGCGTCGCCTTCTCTGAGTCTAGAGATCCCCGGTTCGAATCCCCACTCTGCCACGACTTGATTCCTATTTTAAAGCGCAAGCCGCTCCGGCTTTAATAAAACTGCAAAAATCTAATCAAAAAAATGCTAAAGTGCAAATATCATAAGATAGCATAGATTTCTTTAAAAAAAAAAAAACGAACTCGGGACGATACAATAGTAGTTCAACGAACTACTTTATTAAGAGTCTCCAAAATTCTTTCACCTCTGATCTCTTGCATGAACGATGAATTATTATTTTTTATTCTTTATTGTATATTTAGAAAAAAATAGTCTTAATTTCAAATAGGTTTTCATCAAATCTGTCAAAGATGAATTTCTAAACATTCTTTGCTTTATTTTCTAATAATGCAAAATATTGTTTGATGTAGTCGAGTTCAAATCATTACAAAGGTAATAGAAAAAGAAAAGCATAAAATAAGCCCTAGGGTTTGAGATTTTATTTTTATTTTTGTCATAGAAATACGTTCGTAAATTGACGTTTTTGTATGCGCAACTTCTCCTGGACTTAAAATTAACCAATAGTTTTTCTGGCTTCGCAGAAAAAGGTGAACTATTTTTTATTTTTTTTTAATTAATTTTATTTAAGTAAAACAAGTGCTTGAAAGTGGCATGTAAGAAGTCGAATAAATCGACGTGCGTGCATGAGGAGATGTATGAATGTGGAGGAAGCAAGAGAAGTGTGCAAGGACAGAGTGGTGTGGCGTTCTATCCTCTCTTTGCCTACCCCTTCGGGGAAATGGCGTGATGGTTAGTTAGACGGTGCTATTCAAGCGAAATGAAGAACAATTCGCTAAAGGAGTGGGTTATTTGTATAGATTAACACTTCCCTTACGGAGCCTATCGGTACAAAAAAAGTTTTCGCGCGCTGATACGTATATGTTATTTAAAAATTGTCAAAACTTGAATATTCCTAAATTTTGTTTTTTTATTGACCATTCTTGAAGTTGACCGTTGTTGTTAAATTTAGTGAATTAGATGCGTTTTAATTCTGATTTCTCTTCCGTTTCAAAATGATTATTTTTAAATTTTACAGAATAATACGATATTTTAATCAAAATCTGTATCTACTTTTTCATTTTACTTCACAATTCTACATATCTAATTTAATAAATAAGCATTTTAATACACATATCTCCAATATCAAATTTTCACTGCGTAACTAGTTGTTTGAAATATACCCTCAAATGAACACTAATAAAACAAGAAACACTATAACAAGTTGCATGTTTGATTATAATAATAATCAATTTCGCGCCATTAGTTTCACTGTGCATAACAATAGGGTTCTTCCCGATAGCATGAATATCCTTGAAAACGTTATAAATATTTAAAGTATATTTTTACAATTCCAACGATATAAAACATAATGATAAAAAAAATTTTGTTTTCATTTTGTAAATTTATGTTTTAAAAATTAAAATAAAGGTAGATGGAGGATTTTGCGAGCGATTAAAAAAAGTGCTATTTCAAACCGCGCTAGAAAATTCATATGACATCGTAAAAATTTAAAAAAAATCCCGTGATATTGTAATTTTTCAATCAATTTTTTTAAATAAAAAAATAAAAAAAACGGGAAGAGCCCAATTTTGCAACAAATTCAATATTTTTAAAGTTATTTCCATCATTCCTGTTTTAACAACAAAAATTCATCTTAAAATTATTATTTTTAATCACAACCTTTCCAGGAATTCTCACATTATACGTAATAGGAAGTAAAGCCATTGTGAATTAGCACTAAGCCTAGATTTAACGGCAGGGAATGGATTTAAGAAAATGGGAAAACTTCAAAGGAAAACTGAGCAACGTCGCGTCGGTATTACAGGGTACGGCTTTGTCGTAAAACAATAATAACACGGGCACTATTGTCAATACTCGACTTGCAGGACCAGGGGAAGTTGGGCTGAGATGCAGAATTGTGTCGTACAAAGCATAAAGCAGGTATTATGTGTGTACTTTGTACAACGATCATCAAAATATATATTTCCTTAAATTGTTTTTAGTTTAAAGTGTTTTAAATTGAATCAGTGATCGGAGAGATGATGTCATCATCATCATTTCAGCCCGTTGAGGTCCACTGCTGGACATAGGCCTCCCCCTGCCGTCTCCACTCCTCCCGATCCTACGCCGCCACCATCCACTGACTTCCTGATGTCGTCCACCCATCCCATCGGTGGACGTCCTTGAGGCCTCTGGTTCCTCGGTCTCTACACCAGAACGCGTTTCGTCCATCTGTCGTCCGTCATTCTGGCTATGTGACCGGCCCATTTCCACTTCAACCAAGCAATTTGCTCCACCGCGTCGCAGACTTTTGTCTGGCGTTGGATCCAATCGTTCCTCTTTCGGTCTCTTAATGTTATTCCAAGCATAATTCTCTCCATGCTCCTCTGTGCAACTTGCAACTTATGAGAGGATTGCTTGGTCAGAGTCATTGCTTCCGCGCCATAAGTAAGGACAGGCAGAATGCATTGGTTGAACACTCGAGTCTTGAGTGAGTTGGGGATGGAGCTTCGGAATGTGGAATTTAGCTTTCCAATGATGAGTAATAATTAATTATACAACATTTTAATAGGTCATATCGATAAATATCTTCTCTCTAGGCTTTTCTTTTATTTACATTACAAATACATTTAATGGACCGGGGAGGATGGAGGCGATTGATGCTGTCTATACCTGTGTAATAAGAGAGGACTACGTCGGCCACGGACCACAATAAGAGAGGGTCGCATCGCCTATGATGAAGTGTAAGGCAGAATGACGTAAAATAATAAAGCGTTCAAAAGAGAAAATTCGTAATTATAAAATAGTATATATAACATATACATATATTTACCCATGCACTAGTAAACTAGTTAAAGTAGTTCTTGGTGGAATAAGTGTAGAGAGTAATCTTTCGTTTTTATTAAGGTTTTCCATCGAATTTCTTTTGTTTATACTTGCTACGCAGCTCAAAAACTATGTAGCTAATTCGTCACGAAGCCTCCGAGAAGTTCAGCTGTAGGATCTGGGGTAATCTCTTGTTAAAATTTTGCTGTCAATTCGCACCATGGACTAAATACTCATTGTCTAAGAAGTAATTGACGTTCCCATGACTAGTGACTAGTTGGGAACTCACATTACATAGGAAAGTGATGAAAGGAACTTACAGACATGATGTTTAACACTGACTTGTCGATTGTAACTAAAGAAGAACAAAAATTCTCAAACTTAAGATTATAATTTCAAATTTAATTTTGTAATTAGGGTTTCTAGTTTTAAAGCTCAGTACTTATGGAAGAGATCAACATTATATTAAATTAAAATAACCTATTAATTTAACTACTCATAAAGTATGGTAAATAAGTTACTCAAGTCAAGGGCCATGTGATTTTAATGATCTCGATTATCTAATCGATAACTAATAACTGTTGAAATTTAAAACTAAAAAAAATTAACTTGGGTATTTTTTTATGTGCTTTTTCTTTTTACTCTTTTTTTAAAATTCAGTTACTATCTCAGTATCTGCTCAGAGTCACAAATTCCGTATTAAATGTGCATCGACGATATGCTGTTTTTAATAAGAGTAATTATACTTTTTAATTCAATTATAATCTTCTTTTTCTACTTCTTCATTCACCAGGTTCGCTCCTATGTGGAGCATGTGGACATCACTAGATCCCTCCAGGAGACCCTGTCACCAGCCAGGGCTCTCTCGCCTCCTCCCACGTCAGGCCCGCATCCATCAGCTCCGCCGAGTACATCGGTAAGATGGTCATCGACGGTAAATTATTATCATTTGATATTATTTACTTTTTAAAATAAAAATTAACATTTTAGTTCTTATGATATACTCGAATGTTTAGGTTGATTTCAAATAGTCGGAAATAACTGTGTCAGAAAGCAACAAACAAGTTGTACTGGAGTGGGGTTCGAATAAAAAAACCATTTCCAGAGCTTCTCTGTCGAGATATCAATAATGATTGACCTTAATGGCATGATCAAGTAAAACAAGTTCTTGAAAGTGGGCATGTAAGAAGTCGGAATAATCGACGTGCGTGCATGAGAAAATGTATGAATGTGGAGGAAGCAAGATAAGTATGCCAGGACAGAGTGGTGTGGCGTTCTATCCTCTCTGACTACCCCTTCGGCGAAATGGCGTGATGGTTAGTTAGTTAGTAGTTAGTAAGTTAGTTAGTTAAACCCTTTTCTTCTTTGAAGGTTGGGAACCTTTGAAACAAATACTAAAGCAAGTACTGAAAGCAGGTGTTGATTACACGAACGATGAAAAATCTTTCAATTATTGAAATTTCTCACTCATTCGTGTGTTGTATTATGATACTTGTATTAACTAACGCATGATTATCGAGCAAAGCAAAGTTCAAAGATCTTAAAATATTTCCTTATAACAGCTGTAGTTCAGGTATGAGCGGTTTCTTCAATCACTTGTTATTAGTACCTACATAATGTAATACATGTCCATGTTATTGTATGAAGATAATGAGTGAAATCGATAATAATTACAATATATTAAAGAAATCGCGTGGCTAAATTAATATAAGAGGTCTTCTTAAGTCAAGGTAATAAAACATTAATAATGAAAAATCTACTACGTAGTTTCGTATATTATGGCGTTTTTTTTTGGTTTGAGTTGCTTATTATTTGTCTTGCTTATAATGTACAAGGATTATATTTATCTCAAAGGAATACATGGTTTCTAATTTGCTTTGCTTATTGTGAGGATCGGACGGGATAATCTGATGAGGACCAAAAGGAGCTTCTCCGCATTTGCCTTAGAACCACGGAAAACTCGTTATGGAGAAGGCCAACCATTGATGGACATCAATGGTCTTCCGATTAACTTAAAAACCTTCATATTATGGGGTTACATAGATGTAGGTGCAAATCTCTGAGTTTTCCCCCTCGCGAGGCCTCATAGTATAGTGGTTAACCATTGGGCTACTATGGAAAAATGTATAAAGTATTTGTAAACTGTAAATACGTATTTAAATGTGATTTTTTCATGAAAAAAAAAATAAAATTACTTTTATGATATATACCTACCCTTATATTTAAATTTCGACTTTGATACCTTGGATTGGCATTGAAGCGTAAGAGTAATCACCCTTAACCTGAGACAGTTCCCAGGTAGGTGACCTTAGTACGGTATACAAGGTGTATAAGTCACCATCTTGTGTAAGCTAATCTCATTATAGAACCGAAATAATATGAAGGCCTTCTCTAGAACAATACAAATCATAAACAAAAATTATATTCAAATGCATATTAAGAGGAGAGTCCTTCGTAGGTCACAAACTTTTATACTTAATAAAATCAAATAGTTAGTGATTAAAAAGTTTTTCATAAAAAAAAAAATTCTCTCGATAGGTCACTTTTTTCTCGGTCGCTTTTCCAAACCAACTTTTAAAAAATAATTAAACTTCTTAATTTATATAAAAATTTGAACATCGTAATTTTAATCGGTTGGTAGATATTTATAAAGCCTGAAATTGTTTTTTTACAATTCGCTAGGAAGTAAAAAATATTTTATCCAGCAAAAATTTAAATCGATAATCGCAATCTGTCTACGTATTGATACCTACTTATTATAAAAAGGTTTTTTATTGTACTAAAACGATTCTATTGATTTATTTTTTACGTTCTAGAATCTGAAATAAATTGCACATACCTTACTATCCATCTACCCCCGTAAATCAAAATATGCTTGCCAGCCAAAATAGCTTCTCCGTTATGAAAAACGTAAGTGTTCCTTTAATTTATCGTATTTTCGCACTAAACTCTTAACGTTTTTAAAGCACCATAACAAGGTCTTACTCACATTTCGCCACGGGCAATCATTTAATATTCGCAATAAATTATACTAAAAGGCTTCTGATATCCATCATGTTCACCAGAGTAATTATAAATTATAATAATTATAATAATTGATCAGCAGTCGGACCAGAACGCTTAGGGTCCAACTCCAAACTATCCGACAATGTCACATCCCACGCATTGTAATCTCGGCGTTCCAACTCCTCAGTAGGAAGTTACTTAACAAAGGTCACACTGAATAATATATTTATCTTTATTTTTTATTGAAAGCACCAGGGTCATGGAAGAACATATTTCACAAAAGAAAAAAGGTTATTAAGTAATATGCCTCTATCAAATCCCACACAAAAATCGCCTTATTTTAATACCTATGCATAACATATTAAGATTAATGATTTATTTTTTAACAATGAATTACTAAATGAACCGAGTGTGATCTAGTAGTAGATTCGACGACTCCTGATTAAAATCTCTAGGTTCGAATCCCACTCCAGCACAATTTGTTTCCAATTTTTTGGCACAGTTATTTTCGTGTATTTGAAAGCAGTCCCAAAATAGAAATATTTGAGTATCGTCAAATGTTTCTTTTATGTTAAAAAAACAATATAATTTATGGCCATCAACATTTATTTAAAAAAAATCTTGCATATGTCAATAAAATAAAACAAATTCAACATTGTGATTTTGAACATATAAATTTATACTGTTAATCTTATTGTTTTTAAAATTATTATTCTTACTTACCCAAATGCTGTTGAAATGCGATCTCTCAGGCGAATGTGTGGTAAGACTATGTATGATAGATGTACAAATGTCGAAATTAGAGCAGAGCGCAAGGCTGAGTTAAGCATTATTGACAAAATTAAGAAGGGCTTTTACGATGGTTTGGTCATGTGGAGCGATGAGTGATGAAAGAACGGCTAAAAGGAGTTCAAATGCAAGTGTGCCTGGATGTAGAAGCCGAGGAAGGCTGAAAAAGACATGGCATGACCAAGTACGACAAGTACTTGTAAGTGGACATGTGAAAAGTCGGAATAATCGGCGTATGTGCATGAGAAGATGTATGAATGTAGAGGAAGCAAAGAAAGTATGTCAGGACTGAGTGGTATGGCATTCTATCCTCTTAGCCTACTCCTACGGGGAAATAGCGTGATGGTTAGTTAGTTAGTTAATATCCACCATATAATTAGTTTACTTTCTAAATGTCGTTTTGTTATACCATATATATGACAAATTTTTGAAACTTGTATATATTGAACTCGCGTTCGTAATATCACATTACAATAACGTTATCAGATTATGAGCGGAATGGGGAATGTTGTAATACATTAAGTGGCCACTTAAACGCCTAGATAATCCACATTCGTTTCCAGAGTTTATCTGTCTCTGTTGGGATATCAATAATATCAAATCGAATGTCAACGCTGTAATAAAAAATATCTTTAAAATTTGATTTGTTGTATCGTAAATAAGATACATAAATAAGATCACCTTTAATTTGGAGTCAGTAAATCACTTTTTTAATATCTTCAAACGGAAACAGGGTAGACAAATGCAGAAGTAGGAGAGTAGAGTAGAATATAGGAGGCGACAAGTCGCAGTCGGCAGCCCATTTCCGGTGCGACTGCTTCTCGCCACGCGGGAACTGGGACCGGATATCGGAAAAGACGGGAAAGTATCGAATGTATTTTAAAAGTAAACATTCTAATAGCGGTAAACGTGTACAAAAGCAGGTTGTTTCTAACCTTGTGCAATTCTAAAAAGATGTATTTTTATTGTATAAATTCATGAAATATTAGTCACAAAAAGCGAATACGATTTATGCACAGAAATGTTTCTTATAATTACTTATTTTTTAAAATGCTGGTCAATCATTTTCAAAATGACATCTTTCAGAACCTCTTTACATGGAACAAGTCTAGTACTCACCTTCATACAGCGTAGTAATGTGATTTTCTTTTGTAGGAGTTTCCAGTTTTTATAAGATTTTTTATTGCTAATAATGAGGGGAAATTGAGATCTATTTATATGCTCAAAGTATTTTTTATGAAAAAACCGTATTATTTAGGAAAGTGTTCCTCCTATTTTAGTATGAAAACATAAACTACGCATTTTCTTGTGCCTTATTGAAAGCCCCACCCTTTCCCTAGACTGCTTTAAAGACTATTGAGTCTTTTTTCAGTCCAGCCAACTCTACCGATTTTTTCAACAAGCTAAACCGCGATTTTAAGATTGTTAGTGTTATAGAAATACGGATGAATTAACGATTATGTACGCGAACAAATGCTTTCATTGTACCCCTACCACCACCGTCTCGGCTTATGTATTATAATTGTCATTGTTTCCATCACCCAAACCAACCAGAGTCGGCCCAAATTAACAGTGGTAGGGATGTTAGTTTCTACTCCGATCATTATTTATTAGTAACTAGCTGATACCCGTCGCGTTGCTGCCGCAGAAAAAACAGGTAATTCTAGGAATATCGATTGAAATTTGAAAGATTTATCTCGTTTATTTGGAAATTGGTAATAGAAGGAATGCTATGTATTAACTTTCTGATCATTAATGTATTTATGAAATTGAATTACTGGTATAATGTACGAGGTACTGGTACTGGTATAATTACACTCGTATGTATAAAGGTATAGTATAAATGTTATTTATTTTATTTTGGTGACTTTATTTTTCAGGTAAGGGTAGGTATTTATAATACATTTTTTTGTTTTTCCGTCTTTGGCATAAACAATTAAATTTCTTGGCTGTCCGACTCCTAAATTTAAAATAAGAACGTCTATTACACTTGAAAAAGACACCCAGGGACATATTATTTTTAAAAAATGTGTGTGGCAGGTGCGACGCATGAATGGAATTTACTCTTTGATGAAAAAAAGGTGCGTCCGTCATGTTGGATTTCAAATAAAAACTCTATATTCGAAATCAGGTCACCCACAACCCCTTTAAACGATACCAATCATCATTTTATGAACAAAGATGTGCGCCCGGATTTAAAAATAAACTCTCAATTCAAAATCAGGACGCCCGTATCATCTAAAAACGATACCCATTGTCATTTTATGAAAAAAAATGTGTGTCCGCCATCATGGATTATAAAAATAAACTCTTAATTCGAAATTAGGACGCCCATACGCCCTAAAAACGATACCCATCTTCATTTTATGAAAAAAAAGAGAGTATCCGCCATCTTGAATATCAAAAATAAACTTTAAATTTGACGCCCCTAAAAACGATACTCATCTTCATTTTTATGAAAAAAAGATGCGTCCGGCATCTTGGATTTCAAAATAACCTCTAAATTCGAAATCAGAGCCCCCAAGAACCATTAAAACGATACCCATCTTCACTTTGTGAAAAAAAGGGACGACCGCCATCTTGGAATAAAAAATAAACGCTAGATTCGAAATCAGGGCCCCCAAAAACCATTAAAACGATACCCCATCATCATTTTCTGAAAAAAAGAGACGTCGCCATCTTGGATTTAAAAATAAACGCTAGATTCGTAATCAGGGCCCCGAAAAACCCTTAAAACGATACCCAACATCATTGTATAAAAAAAAGTTGCGTCCGCCATCTTGGATTTAAAAATAAGCGCTAAATTCGAAATCAGGACCCTTACAAACCCTTAAAACGATACCCAACATCATTGTATGAAAAAAAAAAGTTGCGTCCGCCATCTTGGATTTAAAAATAAACGCTTAATTCGAAATCAAAACGCTTAAAACGATACCCAACTTTATTTTATGAAAAAAAGTTGCGTCCGCCATCTTGGATTTAAAAATAAACGCTTAATTCGAAATCAGCACCATTAAAACCCCTTAAAACGATACCCTTCTTTATTTTATGAAAAAAAGGTACGCCCGCCGTTTTGGAATTTAAAAAATCCATATGCTGTGCATGGGAAGCAATTCTAAAATGGTAATAATAATTATTAAATTTTAAAAAAAGTAAAACTCTTATATATATCCATCCATGTGATCCATATGTTCGCCTCGTAGCACAGTGGTTGCGCATTTTGCTACCGTGTATTTCGATTCCCGTAGAGGGTCAAGATGAAATATTATTTATTTTAATTTTATTTTCATATTAATATTTCATGTGCGATACCTTGGACTGGTACTGAAGCGTAAGACTGATCATCCTACCTTCATGTAATAAAATGATCAATATACACTGTATCGATGCACCGTTGGGTGCGGATAAGGGAAGGTAGTAAGAGCATATGCTCCAAATTTTTAAACATGGCACACGCTAGGCTACCTAATAATATAAATTCCAAACAAATTATAAGAAGGTAGGTACTTTTTTTAAACTAAAATCACCGTCTCTAAATAATTTTAATCAATAGCCATAAAAACAACAACGGAAGAATCCTTAAATTTTCCATACTAATAAAATGATCACATTGTACTTGGAGTATCAATGCACCGTTGGGTGCGGATAAGGGAAAGTAGTAGTAGCAAATGCTCCAAATTTCAAACAAAGATTCTTGTAGCTTTAAGAAGAAATAAAAACTTCTAGGTAGGCTACCTAGAAAAAGAAGCAGAAAAACCGACGATTATGCTAACGCAAAAATCTTGCACAAAAAAAGTTTTCGGAGGAAAAAAATACATTTGAAAGGTCAATACCAATTTACTGCACTTATTTATTGCAAAAAAAGCCCGAATTGGGGTGCAAATAAATTAAAAAATGTAATTGAAAGTTCGAGGTGTAAAAAAAATATATTGTATACGTGATGAAAACGACATTAGCGCCTTTTGCTGTACAGCATTATTTGACGACATTTTTTATAAGCTTTATGTACGGTACTATCGGTTACATGGGCGTATCTAAAATTCACCCGGAACTGTCACTAAATTATATCAAATACATAAATACAAAAATGATAAAATGGATGTTATAATGCAGGAACCTTCCCAGGAGTGAATAAAACAACTCTCTAGAACAACTTATTGCAATCGGATAAGCGGTTTACGAATCAATAAAGGACAAACATATATACAAACTTACATTCATTTTTATATATATAGATTACAACCACCCGTGTGGAGACCGGTACCCCGCATCGCTAGGCCCCTCATCCCAGACATCCACCCGTGCATCCGCGGTCAGGTCTCAATGGAGGGGGGATTAGGGAAAAGAGGGAGGGGACAGTACGCATGTGTGTGCATCTCACACTATCACCCTATCATCCTATCTGGCAGACACTATTTCATACGTCCCCTGCCGTACCTTATCACAATACCTATCCAAAGACCATCCTATCCTTACAAAAGACACAATACATTTGAGTTGAGGGATGGGATATAATTTGAGACCTCTTGTGCCTTATTGATCATCATCATCATCATACCATATCCGCTCCCTATGTGGAGCATATGGAATCCGCAAACTGCCTCCAGGCCAAGCGATCGGCCGCCAGCTCCCGTGCATCCTCCCAAGTCAAGTCCACGTCCCGCAGCTCTGACGCAAACTGCCGACGAATGGTCAACAGTGGACGACCATTGATACTCATTATTAAAAAATATTTTTAGATTTTGTTTATTGTGTTTCTGTTTACCAAAGCGATCCACGATTCCATACCAAAAACATTTCGATATTTTTATAGAGCAGTATGTAATATTACATTTTGGTTTATTTACTGGCTTGTATGTTATTTCACTCTCTTCTTCAGATTAAACCGCGTTTGTGAGTGTTTACCCTGTATTTAGTGTTTACGGCAAATATCGCAGTATTCCTTCACGGTCATGTTTGTAATGTATTCTGACTTTTTGCGGAAAATGCTTCAGCAAATTTAGATTAATGTTCTACTTACAAACATCCTTAAATTACAATCCTGAATACGTAAATAATAAATCCTAAACACGAATATAACCGTATAAAAACGGATGTAAACATTATTGTCTATATTATACGCACTACAAACTTGCCCATCTTTTGATTTATTTTAATCGAACAAAACAAACTTTTGTTTCTGTCGATTTACTCCCAAAATACTAGTAAAACCGATTCATTTTATTTTTATTTTTTAAATAGCATAGTATATGATGATGCAGTTTTTATGTAGATTCTAAGTAATCAAAAAACCGGGCTGTGTTATTTATTAGACTCATTGTTTCCAGCCGTGTTCAAAAGATGGATTTTATGTTGTTCTAGCAATTTCCTTCAGCAAGGATAAGAATATCCTTTTCCTTTTACACAAAGTTCATTTCCCAACGTATAATATTACGAATATGCGCTTATTTCAAAGCAATTCCGACTCAGGATTGTATTATCATATCTTAGCTGTACTTTTGTTTGTGTCTAGTGAAAGAGATGAAATGTCTTGGAAAAGGTTTCCAGAGGATAAAGTATCTCACAAAGTAACAAGAAAGGAACTAGACTATAAAGAAAGTTTTTTTGTGCCATTCAACGACGCGCGTCTGAACATAATTGAAAAATATTTTAGCTGTAAAAATAATATGCAAAGAAAAATCTACCATGAAATGAGTTCGGTTAATTTTTTATATTAAATTTACAACACTAATATTTGTTGTTTTTTTTGAGGTTTTTCGTCCCTTCAAAAGCTTAATAAAATAAATTATTTATTACTGAGCTCTCTATTATTTGAAAAATATTATATACGCAAATCTTTTGTAGGTAGGAACTAATAAGGTTAGCAAACGCCAATAAAATTTACAATGTATGATTAATATTAATATATAATGGACCCTCGCTTTTCACATTTTCGAATAGGTACAAAGCTCATCAAATAAACACATTTTTAATATAACGTTCCGCCGATTTTGATGAGTATAATTTAATTTTATACGTTGGATTTCAATTTGGTATTCGTAAAATTCATTTGTAAATTCAATAACTCAAATAGATATTTCCATTTTATTTCGAACTAACTTAAATGCAATTTAATCTGTCAAATAAAATTTTATCATATTTAGTGTTTTTCCCAAAAATTTCCGCCAGAGTAATTTTAAAATCAATCTATTAATTGAACCTAACAATAATTTAATAAAAATTTACGTAAATATTTAAAATGAATATTGAAAACGTTTATTGTAAAAATGTTATTGAAAACGCAAATATGCGTTCAACATAATTTTTAAAAAATGTTTTTAAATTGGGACACAATTATAATGAAAATATGGCATATTTTTTTATAAAATAATTCAATACCTGTTTAAAGAGTAGCGAATACAAATTCCAGACTTTTGTTCGGATTCTTCCATTACGCCTACGCCGAAAGTGGTTTACAAATAATGTACCTAGTAAGAAGGTCTTTTGTTTCGGAACTGTACAACCTTATTTGGCTGTTTACGGGTAAGGTGTAATCATTTTATTATGTCTGTTTACGTAACTAATTAATGTTTATACAAATATATTACGTTTAATTATGTTTATGAGAGTTTTATATGGACAATAACTTGTATCGAGGAATTATAAAAGTATTAAGCCATTGGAAAAATAATTTAGTTAGAAAATAAACAACATTTTGAGTGTCTACAAGTATTTGGCAAACTCAAAATGTTGTTTTTTAAAAATTAGCTTGTAAAAGTTATAAGCATAACAAATTACAAAAAAAATAACAAAAAAACGTGTTGTGGTCTAGCCTCTTTATTGTACAGCGCTTTTGAGGCGATTTCTCGCGAAAATAGCGCTCTATAAATCATCCATAAATAAATAAATAAATTGAAGATTCATCTTCAGGTGATATAATTTCGATAAGAATTTCACTTGCAATCATAAAAGTTTCTGCTAAAATGCTTAGCAATTTTCCCAATGGATGACAGAAAGTGTTTCACATGTGAAGCGTCGCGCCATTTTATTGTATATTGGCATATATGGATATGAAATACTAGGTGAAATGGGGAATGTTGTAATACATCAAGTGGCCACTTAACCCAGCCAATGACAGGTCATAAGCCCTGTAAACGCCTAGATATCCATATTCCCTTCCAAATTTCTCGTCTCTGTTGAGATGTCAAATTGTAGTTAGAAAATAATCAATCGGGCATAAATTTATGAAGAAGAACGGTTGAAACGAATATTCTTCCTGATAAATGATAAAAATGTCTACACCGAATCATTATAGGCAGCCTAAAATTATTTATCCTATGTCTTAAGTTGTTTATTCCGATTTACCACAATATTTTTTTAAACAGTAATTGAATAAATTATTAATGTTGTATTTTCAAAGTGTATGAACGGTAAACATCTGGTAAACAGAATAAAAATAAGTTACGAAATATTAAGCATTAAAAAGTCCTGAAAAGATTTAAGGCTGTGTTGTGTTTGGTTGATAGTTGGTGGTAGTTCCGGCAGTGCAGCTCGTTCATTAGGCGCTGGGAACAAAGCTCCACAGAACACCAGACAGGTAGTTTTCTGAAAAACTTTCTATTCGTTTTTTCAGTCTTTCAGGATGAAAAATACTAGACAAGGATTGAATACGTGCATTAAACTTAGGGTGCTGAAATAATTATTAAAGTAATTTTTCGAACATAATATTATACAATTATTTTTAAAAAGACAAATTCAGAAAATAATCATGCCTTATGATTGTGATATTGGAAGTGTTTTTCGTGAAATTATTTGGAGTTGACAATATTATTTTTAACTGAAGAACAAAATCTATAATAGTAGTTTTTTATTATAGAAATACGCAAACTTTATACATTATTGTCATTGTAAAACACCACTACATGAAGCACTAAAACACAGAAACCCAATAGTCCATGCGCTCTGTACCTGCAAGACAAGTTCTGGTCAAGCCTTCCTCGTGGTTGAATTTTGCAAAATACATATCCTGGGTACTAACATCAAGTTAACCGTGAAGGGGGCTGGTCCCAAAACATCCATGCGCTTTGTGGCTGCAAGATGAGTAGTGGTTCAGCCTTCAACAAAGTTAACTTTTGTTTAATACTACTTAGGGTACTAAAATCAGGTTAGACCTTATGAAGAAGGCTAGATACGTAACCATCCCTGCGCTTTTGTAGCTGCAAGACGATTTGTGGTCTAGGCATCCACCCAGTAAAATCGTTTCACCAGTAAAACGTCAAGTCCGAATGCCTACTTTTTATAATTAATTTCAATTTTTAGTTTCACTTTCAACTTTTTACTATCACCCACACCTTGCGTCCCCACCCGTCCATTAGCTTGGTAGCTACAAGACGTGTTATGATCTAGCCTCTCTCTTGAGGCGATTTCTCGCAAAAATAGCGCTTTAAAAATCATCCAGAAATGAATAAATAAATAAATCATTACTATTCCACAACCGTTCCCCATGAAACATGAAACTGCCTCCAAGAAATCGGTAGCGGAAGCAGCTCTTGTGCGTATTCCTAAATGAGACTCGCGTCTCGAAGTTTTGACGTGAGCTGCTTTAAAAATATATAGGATTTGAAACACTGAGATAAAGTATACAAATGTGTTTTTTTTTAAAGTTGTGATTACTGTCTTTGTTGTCTGCCACACAAAATCAACCACTTGCCTTTGTACAGAAATTTCATACAAAATTTTATCTTCGCAAACTTACAAAAAGATTTCATATAAACTTCATAAGTACTTATTGTTTTGCATGTTAATTTCTAACATGTTTAAGCATGTGATACATTTTTAAAACATTCAAAACTATGAACTTTGACTTTTAAAAAGGAGTTTAATCTAAGACCAAGTATCATATCTTACAGTTTAATTTTTTTATGTATTGATGAAATTGTTTCAAGTATTTGACATTCAAAACCTACCATTGAACTTCAGATAGGTTTAAAAATAATTGGTCTTTGTAGAGTGCAAATTTTTCTGTAATATTTATATCAGGGTCATGTAAATTTAAAGTTCAATAGCTAATCACGATCAGATAGTAATATTTACCATGTAGTATGGAAGATAGAGGTGTAGTATATAAAACTGCACCGAGATAAATGAAATTGGAAAATACGAATAATTTATTCAAAATACAGTTAATAATTTGGTAATTACGAATGACAGCGTCAAAATTTTAGAAGGAAATATAAATTATTCTTATATTGAATGATGAGTTAATCGGTGTTAATAATAGGTAATAATTATCTAGACGCCGAAGAATTAATTTAGGTAGATAGTATTTCTACTTCTTTTCCCCCTTATTCGTACCTGGTGCATAGGGCATAGAGAACTGCATTTAAAAAAAAAAGTTGAAGTGAATTTTAATAATAATTTATGACATGAAGGCAAGATTATCAGTCATATACTTCAGTGCCAGTACAAGGCATCAAACAAGATTTTTTTTAAAGAAATATATATTTCATATTGACCTCGTTGGGAATAGAACCCACGACCTCATGCGTCATACCCCAACGCGTTAACCACTATACCACCAAGCAGACTATTAATATACACGAAATATATAGCGTTTTATTCGTAATTTAAGTAATCTGTTTTTAGTGAGTGGTCCCTCGTGCCCGACTGCTGACTGCCTGTACCCACATCTGGTCGCCTGGAGCAATATATTTGTCGTGCTTAACGCATAATTTAACTTTAATTTTATCACAATCGGTCAACCCTATCATTATTAGATAATGCATTCGTTACAACGTCCATATGCTCTGACCAAAATCGTAATATCGCATAAACCGAACAAAGGATTCTGTCTTTGAGATCGGAAATCAAAAATATGAAATTTAACGTTGCAGAATTTTTATAAATGAAAAGTAATGAAGTGCAGTTCCCTATGCACCATTGGGTGCGGATAAGGGGAAAGTAGTAGTAGTTGTAGTAATGAACTGTAAAAGTGTCAAAAATTGTATCCAATATTAAATATCGCATATATGCAGGTCCTTCGTTATTTTTTCTTGTCTGAACTACCCTAATGTATCCTGTAAGATAATACGTTAATTCAGCCGCTTTTTTTATTCAAAATAATTTAAATTTGAAGTAAAATTGAGCTTTATTGGCTTTGCGTATTTTGGGATTTACGTTAGTAACCCGATAGTGTGTTAAAAAATATGTGGAACGAATACAAACTTTTCACCGACTTTTCAATTCGTTCAAAATATGAAGTGGAATCCAAAATCGATAGGCGTGATTGAACAAATCAATAAAAAGTAGACCCGATCCTGTCTTGAGTGTGATCTTTACTGATTTAAAATGTTCTGTCGCTTTATTTACTGTTTATTTTAACTAACTAACTAACCATCACGTCATTTTCCCGAAGGGGTAGGCAGAGAGGATAGTACGCCACACCACTCCGTCCTGGCACACTTCTTTTGCTTCCTCTACATTCATACATCTTCTCATGCACGCACATCGATTATTCCGACCTTTCACATGACCACTATCAAGTATTTGTTGTACTTGATCATGCCATGTATTTATCGGCCTTCCTCGACTTCTACAACCAAACCCACTCGCATCGTAAATCATTTTAACTGTTATTTCATCAATCATTCGCTTCACATGACCGAACCATCGCAAAAGACCTTTCTTAATTTTGTCGATAATGCTTATCTCAGCCTTGCATTCTGCTCTAATTTCGACATTTATTAGGCGCCTGTCATGCATGGTTTTTCCACACATTCGCCTGAGAGATCGCATTTCAACAGCATTCAGTCTGCTTTTGTCCTTTTATGTGTTAAAATGGACTGGTCCGTTAATAAATACAAATAAAATGAATATAAATGAAAATACGAGTAGTAACTTATACTAGGCTTACAAAAATATACGTTTATCATCATGTTTATGATTTATAACCGTTGAAACCAATTAAACTTTAAAAGCAACATTACATGAAGGATCGTGAAAGACGGAATGAAGGGTAAGCGCCCTTGAGGCATATTTATATGAAAACGGCGCTATATAAATTATCCATTATAATAATACCTTCGTTTATCTGCACCCGATGGTGCATAGGCCACCGCATTGGTATACCACGATAAAAAATAAACCAGCGCCAGTCCAAGGTATCATCGTATATGAAATTAATATTATTATGTGAAACACCTATTAACTATTATTGACACCGTTGCACGTCGGCGTCGGAAATCAAATTTCCAAACCTCATGCGGACCAATGCAGTGAAGGATCTAATATTTTGTAATTTGAAATCTTATCTGTACGCTTGTAATAAATTACATTTGTTAAATGGCCAAATTATCGAAATCAGTAAAGGCCAAATAAAGAAGAAGAAAATACCTCTCAAAAGAAAATAATATCTTAAGTAAGAAAGATTTCATTATGAAGAATGTTCTTCCTTTGTTTCGAAGACGTAACTTCAGACATAAAGTGATGAATTATAATTAATCAGAACTGAAGTCAGCCACGCCATAACTAAGCCATAATACTTGGTCTTGTTTAGTGTAATATTTCACCCTCATCCCTTAGCCAAGATTGGTTGCTAGAGAAATTTCAGTATTGAATAAGCTTGCGTGAAAGTATTCCTTAAGGAATGATATTCGGAGAACAAAAACACGTTACTTCTCGTTAGTTGGAACAGTAATAAGTTCTGCGAACTAATACAGTTCTGGAGGCTGTAGGTACTTACATAATGGGTTAGTACAGGTAAGTGATACCTTACCCTGGTATGGTGTATTATCTTCTCAATATGCTACCAGCTCGGCTAATGACTTAACGAAATAAGACGGTGAACACTTTTAGTAAGATTCAAATCAAAGGATTTTAAATGTTATAAAGTACTAACAGAAAAATTCATGTCCTACCCTGTTAAGTTAACTACACAAGCGTTTTCAAAGAGAACTGATTTATTTAATATTGCATTTGTATTTTGCAATTGCATTTGTATTTTGAAGACGTAAAGGTAGAATCGGTCAAAATTGGACTCAAGATGAACGTAGCCAAGACGTAATTGATGACAAACGTCAACACAGATGGAAGAATTATACCCGTGGAAAAAGTCGAAAACTATGTTTATTTTGGTCACAAAATCACCATCGGCAGAGAAAATCAGACCAGCGAGGTGGATAGGAGGATAAATCTCTCTTGGGTGGCTTTTGGAAAGCTAAATTTCACATTCTGAAGCTCCATCCCCAACTCACTCAAGACTCGAGTGTTCAACCAATGCATTCTGCCCGTCCTTATTTATGGCGCGGAAACAATGACTCTGACCAAGCAATCCTCCCATAAGTTGCAAGTTACACAGAGGAGCATGGAGAGAATTATGTTTGGAATAACATTAAGAGACCGAAAAAGGAACGATTGGATCCGACGCCAGACAAAGGTCTGCGACGTGGTGGAGCGAATTGCTTGGTTGAAGTGGAAATGGGCCGGTCACATAGCCAGAATGACGGACGAAACGTGTTCTGGTGTGGAGACCGAGAAACCAGAGGCCTCAAGGACGTCTACCGATGAGATGGGTGGACGACATCAGGAAGTCTGCTAGAAGACAGTGGAGTGGAGACGGCAGGTGGAGGCCTATGGATAGCAGTGGACCTCAACGGGCTAAAACGATGATTTTGCAATGAAACAAAGACAGCTATATCTATCTTCCACTATCTAATACATTTTATAATTCTGTTTCCCTATAACAAGTTGAAATTGAGACAATCGTCTAAATCTGGACTTGACAAGGGACGGAAGAAAATAGCTTATCTATGAAAATTCGTATCGTTGGTCTTACCATGTTCTTGATAATTGATTACAAAATTAACTACTAATTTATTTGTTTAAAAAATATTTTGAGGAATTTAGTTTTGCGTTATATAAAAAAATAATACATACTGTTTTTAGTTGGCCACATTTTGATTTCCAAGCACATATTTCCTTTTAAATTAATTAGATAAAAGCTGTACGAATTCCAAGGAACAATAGAATAGACATACCAATACATGTATATTTTGCAAAGCAGGAAATGATGTTATATTATGAAAATGTAATACTTCTCCTTTATCAATTTGATTCGACACGAACCGTAATGCTCTTGGAATCCAGTTATTTGAAGGAAAACTCTACAGTGTTTTTCATGACTCTTATTATAACTTACACTTTTACGAGTACATAATTCATATATAGTGCTTATTTTATTTACAAGCTAACCTTTAGCTTTGATCAAATATATTTTCATAAACAACATTTTGAGTGTGTCCAAATACTTGTAGACAAAAACTGGATTTCACCCATTACGGGCTAATAATTACAATTTGACATCTCAACGCTTCACAAGAGTCTTCTTCAGGCGTTTCCTAGTAGGTGATATAATTCGGTAAGAATCTCACTTGCAATCATAAAGGTTTCTGCTAAAATGCTTATCTCAATGGATGACAGAGTGTTCAAATGTGAAGCGTCGCGCCATTCACTGTATATATACAAGTTCTGATAATTGGCAGATATGGATATCAAATACCAGGTGAAATGGGGAATGTTGTAATACATCAAGTGGCCACTTAACCCAGCCAATGACAGGTCATAAGCCCTGTAAACGCTAGATATCCATATTCCCTTCCCTCTGTTGAGATGTCAAATTGTAAATATATTTTCGTTTGCGATTATAAGTCAGTAAACAGATATGTGTGTTTTTATTTCCAAGGCTTGCAGTCTTGCGGTTTCCGTAGAGAAGGTAATACTGATAATCTTCAGGATTATATAATAAATATCCTTTAACACATCATGCAATGTGGTTACACAAATATATTACATTATGTTAATACGACGTCATTTTACTCTAGTGATAAAATAAACTTATCGTAGATTAATAAAAAAAACACCTTTTTAGTTAGACCACTTATATAGTTTATTCCAGTATCCTGGTTTCGCTATCGCTAGCATCGTCAGACCAGTCTGACGGAATGAATTAGAAATTTCAAAAATACGCATATCTTGGTAGGTACATAAATATACATAGATACAGTCAGGGCCGGTTTAAGCACTACCAGATTTCTTCAGCGCTAGCGCCCCCTATCTTCCACCCCTATAAACCCATACGAAAAAAAGGCAAGGTTTAGAATGAAATAAACATTTATTTAAAAAAAATAGTTTTTTTTTTTACTTTTCTAGCCTTTCTATCGGCGAACTCTTTTATTATGCTAAAGTTTATGTTTTCCACAATTTCGTTTTCGATTGACAAAGTTGCCAAGTTTGTTCATCTAGAATCTAATTAACCGTTTAGTAAATAAAACACATTTGTATATAACATGCTAATTTGTAAAGCCTCTTACCAGTCTGACGATGCTAGCGATAGCTAAACCAGGTTACTGGAATAAACTTCATAAGTGGTCTAACTAAAAAGGTGTTTTATTTATTAAAATGCAATTTCACCAAGAAATGACAGTAGACAATCTCAACAAATTATCGTAGATTATTACGTAGAGTTTTTTTCCAGAATTTTTAACGCTTCGGTAGTTTTTAGGAAACAATAATATTAGTAAAATGAAAAATAAATGTGATTTTGAAAAGGACTCTATAAAAAGTTTATGAAAAATATAAAATGTGTTATATGTAGAAACATAAGCAAATAAATCATTAGCATGCAATTTGGTGTTGAAAAATATACCCACATGTAATTTGTTATTGTCATAATGTAAAGTAAGGTTATTATAAGTACATACATATATACTATGGGACGGACCCCACTAATAAAGTGAAATGATATGGTAAAATTAAATGTGTACTTGGTAGATAAGGATGATTCAATTTAAAAATAATTTTTTTCATAAACTTGTAGACAAAAACTGGATTTCACCCATTACGGGCTAATAATTACAACTTGACATCTCAACAGAGACGAGAAGTTTGGATGGGAATATGGATATCTAGGCGTTTACAGGGCTTATGACCTGTCATTGGCTGGGTTAAGTGGCCACTTGATGTATTACAACATTCCCTCATTTCACCTAGTATTTGATGGCCACTTAACCCAGCCAATGACAGGTCATAAGCCCTGTAAACGCCTAGATATCCATATTCTCTTCCAAACTTCTCGTCAAAGTTGAGATTGAGATGTCAAATTATAATTATTTTCATTTACTTCACATTTAAGCCAATTAAAAATCAAATTCCGTCTTAAATATCTTATAAAATAAAGTTTTTGAACGTCTATCTGCGTAATTCTGAAGTGAATCCTTGTTTATTTTATTATTAGGTACTTTAGAAACTCCGTCCCAGGGAGGGAACTACCCTGTATCCAGGGTAGAAGTTGTTTAATTTACCTCCTCCGTAATATTCGTCCACAAATCTCTACAATATGAACCCCTGTTACCAGGACAACATAAGATTGTAGAAAGTTTTACCGTGTACCTTTTTATATGAGATCATTGGGCATAGCATAGTATCTGAAAACAAATCAACATGAATATTTTGATTATTTGTTTTGATTCTGCAAAACGTGCCCAAGAAGTGTGCTGGAAAATAAAAAATAACAAATATATCTATATATCCACAGAGTGGTGTGGCGTTCTCTTCCCTCTCTGCCTACCCCTTCAGGGAAATGGCGTGATGGTTAGTTAGTTAGTGAGTCAGTTAGTTAAAATTTAAATTCATTTATTCGGAAAATAATTTGACTATTGTCAAAATTCGACGCAAAAGGTCACGAATCCTTGAAATAATGTATCATCTTGCATAATTATATAATACTTTTATAACTTTAATAAAATAACGCTTAAAAAATTTCAAGTAATAGGCGATGATATGTGCAGCACTTTCCAAAAATTTTATCCTAAAAAAATAGCTTGATCTAATAGAACTGAAACAGAAAAAAATGCAAGTCCTAAAGATAATTATTCAAAATGCAGGCGTATTTTGCTATTTACTCTAAATTCTAAGTTATTTAAGACTATAAACGTGTTTCACTAAATCGATTATATTATTGAACGGGTAGTGATTAAGTCTGATCCACATTCCACTGCTTAATCCCAAATCTATAATAGTGAATTAACCATATTAAATAGGGCCAAATATCATAAGATTGTGCAGATGTATTTTCATTAAAAAATGAATTATTAAAAAAAAAAATTAACTTTTACTTATTTTATATATTTTTTTGCTAAAAAATCAGATACATCTGTCCTTTCACGAGATCACGATTCCAAGACGTAATGATATACTTTTAGCTAAAAGGACTTTTTGACCAAGGTTAGCAAGGACTTGGAAAACTGGAGTGGAAAATTGCCCAAAAGCTTTCACAAACTTGGCTTGATTTAGAAAGTTTACATGACCAACTTAATGTTCCTAATATGATAAATGATCAAATAAGTCACAGTGACTTCTGCGTGTAGTTAACTTTTTATCTCTCTTGCGTTTAAGCTAATTTGTCTAAATGACATCTCAATTATAAAAAAGATTAATTGTTTTTACTACCAAATTTTCATGCTTTTTTTAACATGATAAAAAACTTTTTTCTTTAAGTTACCTAAGTAAAGTAGGCACTTTAGAAAAAAAGTATAGAATTTGTTTACTGTTGAAAGGAATGTTGATATTCGTGAAAATACTTAATTATTTTGTGCACATATTCACATCGTTATTTCACATTACTCGTACATACCTCCAATGTGTTGAACTAAGGTTTTTTTACCAAATGTAAAAAAGTATCCAGTAAGTTTTTTTAGGCTTAAAGATTTCATAGTAAAACAATATATTTCACCTTGATTTCACGAATTCCATTGTTAAAATGTTCATCGCATTTGCAAGACATTCATGAATGACGGTACAGCACATTAGCATTGGTGGAAATATTGTGCGCTGTGTTGTTGGAAGTATTAATTTTGAACTATAAATTTAACAATTGAAAAAATATTGATAGCAGTTCTAAAATTTTACTCAATTATCAATAAACTTGTTTTACAAAAACAGCACATTTGAGGAATGAAATGACGATATGTAAAAAAAAATATCAATTTGCTTTTAGTATTAGAGACTGCATTACCATAGCATTGATAGGTCATCCAAAAATAACCATAATAACACATCGTTACTATACACGATTTGAAGGTAGAAACAAAGATCAAATGATTGATTGATTTCCGTAGTATAAAAAAATAACCAGCCCTGAGGATATTAATACTTAGATACATATAGTCAAATTGGTTTTATTATCTTATCTTATTATCCTAACAATCCTGATTTATGTTTTAATATAATATGAATAATCTGCACAGGGAAATAAAAATAATATCACAACATTAAGAAGCATATAAGTTTAGAAACTAAGTGTGTTATTGAATAATAATCATAATCATAATCATTGTGATTGCCATCGATAAGGCTGTAAAATTATAACAACATAGTGTGTTGCAAAACAGTAGGGTCTGAGGATGTCAGTTATGACGAAACCTAAGTCGCCAAGTCGAATAAAATATGATTTAAAATGAAAAGGTGTTTAATTAATTATAAAACAGTAGACTCTTCAATATTTTAAAAGGATAAAAGTAAACAAAACTCAATTAAAAGTAATAAAACTTAGATGGATGTTAAAAGAACTAGGTACCTATTTATTAACCGAAAAGTTAATTGCACGAGAGATACGGAGAATTATATTTGTAAAAATTAATTCGCGAATACTTATGTTATGGCTTTTCAGTTTTTAAAAAATGTACTTTTCTATCTTTGTTGTACAATAAAAATTAGGTAAATACCGATTCATATTTTGGAAAATTTTGTATCAATTTATTGTGTAATTTTCTAAAAGCACTAACATTATGAAGTGCAATTTTTAGTCCGTGCCTAAAATCAAATTACATACCTAAAATTTGGAAATCTTAGAATCGGCAAATCGTGAATAAGTTAGCAAAAAACACGACGGGAAGCTCTCGAGATTATTAGGAAAACACTTGAAATGTATATCTCTACCAGGAACACGGAGACGATAGAAGTACAAGAAATGAAACAAGTTGGACTAGTACAGATTACTTTACTGTTCATTCTTCAGGGTTCCATCAGTTCTCCACTTAACCCCGAAACCCTCATTCTTATACAAGATCGGAAAGAAAAAACGTAACCTACTTGTAAAAATAACATTCAACAGTTTCGAAAAGCTCTTACTCAGATTTATATACAAAATCAGGAAGGGGAACGAAAAACGAAAATTTTGACTAAATATTTGTCAAGATATTTTTGAAATATTTTTTTTTTGTTTTCGAATATGGAAGCCTCCGAAAATATATATATATATATAAATAACACAAACAAAAAAATGTCTTGCTGAGTTGTCTACTTCAATTCATAAGGAGGTGCAAAAACATATGTAAATTACAAAATTAAAATACGCAATACATACTCCATTTATTAGGAAAATAATATTTATACTATTTTGATACTGGTGATTTTATGTCTTTAACGATGTTATTTTATTCTGTATGTACTCACAATTACACCTACTAACATGTTGAGGCTATACAAATTAGATATTGGTGCATTATTTAATATAAAATAATCACGTAATAATAAGATTTAAAACCACGTGGTCTTCTGTGACTTTAGATTAGGTACTTGCAGTAGTATTTTAATACGTGGTATCTAACTCTTTTTATTTTATTTTTATTTCATAAAAAATTTGAGAAGTATTTTTTTGAATATTTAAAAAAAAAAAAAACACCATCCTATTACATTTGAAAATTTACGAATTTAACAACGATTATTTAGTTCTAAAAAAACAGAATAAAAACAGAGGCTTCCAATAATTCTCGCCCTTTAAAATACATAACTCAAAGCAGGTAAACATTATTTATTCCCGACGTAATTACGCAGTAAATATTTTCTTTAATAAATTTTCCTCATTTCACGAATTTTAAAATAAACATACTAATAATTACGTGTGTAATATGAAGGATCAGACAGGTTATCGCTTATTACGCCAGTGAAGGGGGTTAGGTAAGATTCATAGCGAAAGCGTTAAACAGGTCCTCTTGCATAAGCCTCTTCCTCAAAACTGAAATGATTTTCCTCCCCAAGACACTTTCAGAATTATGCTCTGTTTCAGTAACCACAAATTACTATCCCAAAGTTCTGTACATTAGCTGATGTTAACTGTTTTATGTCTTAACAGAGATTTAATTAATGTGGTTACCTATTGTGCTGCGTATAATCATATTATGCAAGTATTTATTTTTCCTTTATTTATTTGGTATGAAACTAAGACGAAGAATTTTCATTGATATTTTTTGACTGGGGAAAAGGGCGACTATTTCGTTATGATTTTTTAATGCAACTAAGCGTTCTGTAAGTTGAGTCAATTTTTTATCAAAAATTAATTAAATAATTTTTCATATATAAAATACTTAATCTTGGATTTTATAGCGGTTTTTTTAAAAAATTACGATTAAAATGATTTGACTCTCAAAAATTAGAAATACAGCATTTTTAAAAAATGACATCTCGCACAAAAAAACAGTTATGATTGTATTAATCTTTCTGACAAACTCCTGCTAAAATTCAAATAAAATTCCGTATGAACCGAGTTGTGGTCTAGAAATTAGAGTCGCGGACTTCGGAATAGAATCCCTAGGTTCGGATTACACTCTATCTGTAACTTGTTTCCAACTTTCTGGGACAGTTATTTTCGCTTATATATCACTTGGAAATATTCCGAAAAATTAAATATTTAGGTAGGTATCATGACAATGTCACATTTTTTAAAACATTATCCGCTCCCTGCGTGCATTTTAATCTCACAAACTCCCCCCAAGTAAACCGATGTCTGCCGGTTCCCGTGCGTTATCCAAAGTCAGCTTTACGTCCCGTAACTGTGTCGTAAACTGCCGATAAATATAATTAATTTATCTTCCTAATTTTCTAATCTTTCAGTCGGGTCCAGCACCCTACGGACTGGCTAACTTCCTACGGGCGGACGAGGCGGTATATTATGTTGTAATAGTACTAGTAACTAGTGGGTGGAATCCTAGACATTCACCCCGGGGACTATCACCGTCCACAGCATTTACAGAACTACTGAAATAATATCACATCACGGCCAGAACTAACATTACTCCCCATTACAAATAGGACCCGAGGTACGCCTGGAATCCAGAGCACACTTAATGTATTAAGTACGGCCACTTTATATAAACTGCCCGATAAAAATATAGCTATGGATTATATTTTTTGCTCCTATTCCAATTTGAATTTTAATAAAACCTATATGACTGTGTTTATTAACAAATATCAAGGCGTGGTGGATTAATGCACACTTTTTACCGGACCGAAAATTGTTTCTTGTGCAATTTTATGTTCAGAAAACTTTACTTGTCAAAACACATGCCAAATTGTATATTTTTAAAGCGAGATCGTATGTTTACATACAACAGAAAATTGTAAATATCGCATTATAATATTAACATGTTATTTATTTTTAACCACATTTTAAATGTTTACAAATTCTTGTCTAGACAAATTACTGGTATAAAGCCTTACCTAGCTCTAATTAAAGATGATTGCCAAAAAATGCTTTACATTTCTTCTCAACAGAGGGTCACCAGTACATAAATTTCTGTAATGCGGAACGAGCGAAGACAAGTTCAATATGCTATATAGCAGTTTTCAAAAATTTGTTACACTTAGTTATAAGATTGATAAGGCGGAATGGGGAATGTTTGTAGTACATCAAGTGGCCACTTAACCCAGCAATGAACAGGTCCATAAGCACCTGTAAACACCTAGATAATCCACATTCAGTTTCCTTCCAGTTTTCTCTGTCTCTGTTGGGATATCAATAATAATTAATGTTGTTTTTTTTATTTTTTACATTTTTAAAAGCATTTAATATATCAAATATCTTACTTTACGTTTACATAAAAACGTTTTCCCCTCATTTTTCTGAAAGCTATTTATTAGCAAGCAGCGGCTTAGGTTTTCTACAATCTAATTTGGATTGTAGTGAAATATTCCCCATAAATTTTCCTTGGCTTTCTGACGTAACATTGGATGAGAGAATGTAGTTTTTACTGAGAGACGATCTAGTTGTGGTTACTGTGTAGAAACTAGGAGCTAGGAATATTATTATATTATATGGAATGTAGAGCTCCAGTTGTGCACTTCGCTCTGCAAATATTTGACAAGTAGAATCCTTCAAATAACTTCTTTCTCCTTGTATTCAATATGAGATAAAAAGCAGATAATAAAAACCACCCATTCCATAAAATTCAACATATTTTTCATTTCTGAATTACCATATAAGAACGATAAAATATTTTGTACAATTATGTATTACTTTTATGGTTATAATAATAACAATAGGTGTCTTAGAAGAATTTTGGGTGTGCGGTGGTTTGACTTTGTAAGGAACACAGAGGTGAGGCAACAGACACAGCAACCCTTGGTATCTACTGTCATCTGGCGAAGGCGTTTCGGCTGGCTAGGGCCACATACTACGTATGCCTCCCGAGAGCCTTAACCATGCTTGCCTATTTTACAAGGCATAGGTTCTCGGCGTCCTGGTGGTCGTCCACTGTTGACAATTCGTCGCAGTTTGCGTGAGAGCTACGGGACGTGGACTTGACTTGGGAGGATGCGCGGTAGCTGGCGGCCGATCGCGAAAACATAAAATTAATGAATTAATATTTTCTGCTCAATTGATTAGTACAATATAAACACAATAAACGAGTAAATAATAAAGTTTTACACTCACATTTTAAATTTCTTAAATTTAATAATTTATTATTATCTCCATGTTTTAAATACATAATTATTACAGTTATCTAAAATGGCAAATCTTTGCCTGTCCAGAAACTCTATTTTACCTTGAAAGTATAATTGATATATTTATAAGATCCAATCTTCAATTCAAACAATGAATGATGAATTAATTAATTGTACCACCAAATATATTTAGTCAAAGACAATAATGTGTCGGCCAACAATGTTTTAAATATTATAAAAGTTTACATGTGAACGGGATTACTGTGGAATAGAATCATTTGTCAAATATGTTTGATAACACATATAAAAATAAATTAGATCACACTTATACAACTAGATTCACATCCATGGAGGGATAAAATTGTGCCCAAAACTGAAAATAAGTACGGGGCAGAGAACTACTTTAGAATATTTAATTCCAAAATTCTTATAATATGTTGTCCTATGAATTAAATCGTGTAATAATGTTAATAAAATTATTTCTTATTCTAAGGGTTGGTTGGAAGATGAACTTCTTTTTATTGATGCACCATAATTTATTATATATTGATTTCACCATATGCATTATCTCTATTCCTTTTATGTATATTTTTGTAAACTTTTTTATTATTTTTGTTATAATTTCTATGATAAATTTATTTTTTTGCTAATGGCTCCTGATGACAAACGGCAAAAATTGCGGTTTATCGGGGCGGCATTATTTTTGTTTTTTCTAATGTTAAGTTTATTTTCTTAATGAAGAACACTTCCCCAAAAAAAAAATAAAAATAAATTTAATAGGCTGAATCGGAGAAATACTCAATTGGCACATTACTTGTCAGCATTTAAATGGAGGTTTAGAGGGAATTGCCAATAAATTTAGGCAAAGGGGAGGATTTCAGGCTTCATGTTTCATATGTTTCAGTATTCAGGATTTCAGCCCCCAATGATTTTACCTGTGCGGAACTTTCAGCCGCAAGAATTTATAATTTGTTTATAAAAAGTAAACTTTCATCAAAGATATGGCGGAATGTCCATTTTGCATGTAATTGCGCACATTGCTGGGATGTTGAAGATCGGGAAATGTTTTAGGCTATGTATTTAATTAATTCTTCGTGTTATATTGGCGGCCTCCGCTAGTCGTAATGGCTAGACGCTGACTCACGATGCGGAGGTTTCCGGGTTCGATTCCCGGTGAGAACTCAAAAAATGTAAAAAAAAAGATTTTTCTCAGAGCCTGGATGTTTGTGACGTTGTTCCCCTCGTAATTGGGCCTCCTAGCCTGTTGAGGTGGTTAAAAAAGAAATTTAAAAAAAAAAATTTAAAAAAATTATGAAAATATTTTAATTTATAGAAATAATGAAAACTAGGGACAGAATTAAGCCCATTCTTTATTTTATTGATTTAAACTAATATCTTCAATATTAGGGTTATCCCCTTAAGTATGGTAGCAAAGCGTGGGTGTTGGAAAAAGAAGGATGAAAGTAGCACTAAATGCTGTTTGAAATGCGATCTCTTCAGGCGAATGTGTGGTAAGACTATGTGATGATAGGTGTAAAAATGTCGAAATTAGAGCAGAGTGCAAGGCTGAGATAAGCATTATCGACATAAATTAGAAAGGGCTTTTTACGAGGTGGATTCATGTGGTGATGAAAGAACGATCTAAACGGTAAAAGTTTAAATGCAAGTGTGCCTGGGTGTAGAAGCCCGCGAAGGTCGAGAAAGAGACATGGTTTTATGACAAGTAGTCAAGTACTTGAAAGTGGTCACGTGAAAAGTCGGGAATAAATCGGCGTGATTGTGCATTGAGAAGATGTATGAATGTAGGGGGAGGGGGAGGAAGCAAAAGCAAGTCTGTCAGGACAGAGTGGTTATGGCATTCTATCCTCCCTGTAAATCATTGCAGTGACCTATTGCACCGTCATTTGTAGATAAGGTAAACGAGGGATTAACTGGTAGATGGCTGTCATAAGAGATGTCTAACTTTACGTTAACCATACAAACTTAGACAGCATGGAATTAGGGTAATTATCGCCATTAAACTGCAATCTGGTTCTTGAATCTAAATCGTTTTTTTTAATGCTCAAATATACATACATCACTATCACTTACCTATTATCTTGCGGATCTTATGCACTTTGTGGGAGAGAACTTATAGAAGAAGTCGACAACTTTTATTTCACTTACTTTAAAATATGAGTTTTGTCGAATATACAAGTGTTAAAATATTTACACTTGTAAACACAAGTATCGAAGTTCTGCGATTATGTATGTTACGTTTCAATTTACTTACATCGCAGTGTAAAATTAAACAGTTTGTAATAGTTTATTTATTAACGCAGAATTATGTGAAACTTTACCTCAAAATTTAATTTTTGACGTGAGGAAAACGTCTAATAAAATCTATGAACGCCAGTGGGCTGCACTTGGCGAAAAAGCAGAGGATCATTTTCAGCGTTCCACCTGTTAGCCGAGATTGTGCAGCGTCAGGCGCGAACAAGCGATGGAGTGGCACGATCGGCCTAAGCGTGGCCAGTGTTTGTTGATGCATCTAATCTCTCCTTACATTCATCGGCGATGCGTCCCGAGTAGTAAGGTGACAAGCAGCCAGCACAACGAGCTAAAAAGTGAAAGTGAATTAACGAGTGCAAAAAACAATGATAATTGTGGAAAAAAATTGTTAATTTTTCAAATAACTCCAGCTTTTTGAATTATACAAAATAATGATAATTCAGTAATTATAATTCAATTCAATTAATAAAAGTTTGCCTATTTTTCATCAACTGTTTTCTTTATGACGTTTTCACGTAAAATTATCGTCGTAAAACCGTATTTTACTAGACGAACCAAAGTTTTTTTTTTATTAAGAATAATATATTGTTCAATTATAATACATGGAAACTGTTAAACATGTATCATAAAATGTTTTGTATATGGTGTGTTCACTCTCTGGGAATTTAGTTTTTATAAAAAGTTTTCTTCTCTCTATATCTTTTCCTCGGGTTTAAACGCTTTGCATCTGGATAACTTCGCTGAATTATAATATAATTGATATACCTACTTACACGCCAACAGCTTCATTTTATGCATTATTATATTTCTTTTGTAGAGTTAAATATATGTTTTGCCCAATCATATTTAAAATTTTCTAATTACATTGGAACCTATTTGCACTTTACCCACATTTATTTAGTTATAATTTATAGGAAAACCTAGGTCTTTACAAAAATTATGTAACATTTATCGAGAAAAATAAATAATGTATTCCCGGAAATAAATGTTAGGTACCTACATACATTAAATACCATCTATACCTATACTGATTTTATATCTCTATTTGTCGTATTTGTATAATACGTTGGAAAAAAAGAAAACTTAGGGGGGTTTGTTTTTTTTTAAAAAAAAAAATTTTGAATTAAAAAATAAGTCTTGCATTTCTTTATATATTTTAGTATATCTTAGTACTAAACTGATTCTTGTTATTATATTTTTTTTTTTTCTTGAATAAAATTCAAGTTTGCAATAATTAGGTATCTACGCTTTTAATTAATATTCATCGTTTTATTTTTTTCTTCAGAGCATTGGCATATTGTCAACTTCCTTCACTTAATCTGTTTTGCTACATAATTAAAAACGTATATATATATACGACATACGTATAGTATAACAACTTACATTCGCTCGATAAAAAGGTACATACCTGGATATCTTTTGATTGGTATTTACTCTATTGTACATATACAACAAACGTTATTATACGTCTTTAGTACGGTAAATTTGTTTTCCATTAATATCATTTCTCACGCCAGAATATATTATGCATATTTAGCTAAACATTTGTACAATCGTACAATAATCAATTTACAATCTAATACTTGAAAAGTGAGTCATCGGGAATAGTCGGAAACAAATCGACGTGCGTGCCATGATGAATGTGGAGGGACGCGGGGTAGGTTGTGCCAGGGGTCAGAGTGGTGTGGGCGTTCTTTCCTCTTGACTTATTGAATTATTATTATTATTATTTGTAATATTAGGCGAGGCCAGCTTAAAGCTGCTATGCCTAAATCGGGCAGATGTTAGTTAGGTTTAAACTTGTCCAGTCCATTTCTGAAAACCCAGTTCCACACTATTCACGATGACCAGCTCCTGCGGTAGCAAGTTCCAGCTGATCTAACACCCTGTTTGTAGGGAAATGCTTTCTTGGGTCATTGTTTGAATATACCGGGTCTTCTCCAGCTTAAAAAGTTTTGTAGGTACCTATACAAAACACGTCCAGTGTTAAAATTTTCTATTCTTTTATAGAAATACCTACGTAAACGGAAAAATATATTTTATTAAATATTCAGAAACCCAATCTCCACCTAAAATACGTTTTATACTAGAGGCGGATTATTTAAATTTTATAGCGAGAATTTTCCTTTGCTCACGAGTTTTGTAGAAAAAAACCTCATATAGGATTATCCCCTGGGAAAACCAAACGCCTGCGTTCTGAAGGATCAACCGGGTACTAATATTTCCACACAAAAAATCTTATTACGAAATATTCATCTTCAAGAAAACTTTTTCAAAAGACGATGTATATTTTTGTTCTTTGGTAAGGTAAAAGGGGCTTTCGGCTTTCAAATATTTTGTTTGTAACAAACTAAGGTATTGACAAAAATCTGTGTTTTTTTAAAAGTTATCGGTAGACATGTTTATGTGTGTGATGAGGCAGCGTGAATTTAAAATGTTTGTAGATTATTACCTGATTGAGAGAATTTATGCGTAAGGAAAATTATGTTAAGATTATGTGGAAGAGGCTGATTAATAGGCTTACGTCCCATGGCAATGCCAGTCAGATCCACGACAATTCTTTAAGAAAATTACCCCTACCTTTGGTCTGCCAGAGGCTGGTAAAGAAAAAGATAAACTTTCTTGCGGCACTGAATTTATCACCATAAATGTCCAAAACACAGATATTCAACAGCAATTACCCAGTAGCTCACAATAATGCGGATGGTTTTGAGTTGAATTTCACTATTTGGATAATACATGGGGATAATGCGGTAATTTCTTTTTAGTAGATGAATGCGGGAATCGTCACAATTTTTATATCTTCCCGCGATGTGAGGACAATGATAGAGGAATAGAATAAGACACCAAGGAATTACTGGGGCGATTTGTTCCAAGAATGACGATCACAAATCAACACCAGCAAATAGCCCGAGAGACCAAACCCATTCGTCAAACCAGTTTGTATGTATTTTGTGTTCAATTTGGGGAAAGAAACACATAAGGGAAAGATGTTCGCATAATTATAGGGTCTTAGTTTATAATTATCTAATGTTGGCTTTATATTCAATTACAGCTCTTAACCGGATTTGAAACGTAATTTCTGTGAAAAAGAAATTATAGACGTATGATTTCAATTCTAAAAAGAGAGAGATATGTATGATTGAAAAAATACATTTGATTTTAAAATATGAAATATAACCCATGAATAAAAACAAAGTATATAAATTATGTATGTAGGTGTGGAAAAAATAAATAAAAGAGAATTTTTATTCTTTAAGTAAAGTAAAATTAATTAGTATTTAATGTACTTTTGTAATATTATGTAACGCATGTGGTAAGCCAATAAATTGAAGTTGCGGTTTCTTGGTGCTTTGACAACAACTTACTACGAATTTTTAATAGAAATGTCGGAAACAGAGTTTATAGCAAATTGGAAAAAAGGGGTCGAGCCAAAAGTCCTTGAATCTATGTACTTATTTCAAAAAGTACGTAGAAAATAACATGTATAATAACCATATTATTACTAATCGCAATAAAATATCATCATCATCATTCCATATCCGCTCCTTATGTGGAGCATAATGTGGCGGCCTCCGTAGCGTAATGGCTAAGACGCTGGACTTACGATACGGAGGTTCCGGGTTCGATTCCCGGTGAGAACACAAAAATTAAAAGTGATTTTTCTCAAGCCTGGGTGTTTGTGACGTTGTCCCCTCTGTAATTGGGTCTCCTGGCCTGTTGAGGTGGTTAAATAAAAAATAAAATAAAATGAAATAAAATAAAATAATAAAATAGGAATATCGATTTACATAATGTCAAAGACTTCATAAGGAAATCCGTTGATTTAACCCCTGAGAAGTTAATAAAATTATTGAAAGAAAAATGTTGCAACTTTAGAATGTTTAAAGCGTTAATTTATTTGATTTTTTTTAAATAAAATAAAAACATCTTTATCTTACTAAATAGCGAACAATATTTTCCTTGTAACAGCAAAGGCATAATATATTTCTTGTCTGATTATAAGATAATCGTACATACATACATTGTACCGTATTACAAGCAATATGTCTACATCAAATATACCCACTTATTCAGTCGTAGTAAGGTACCTTCTTCATGAATCCATTCCCATAGAAGCCTGTAACGGGGGGAGTGATCCTTACAGAGCCTGAATTGTTGACTGTTTCAATTTATCGCAGTTTCCCAATAACCTTCCTCCCTTAAATTAATCGTAGCCATAAATAAAGAAAACAATTTCTATCAGATCCAATATGAAATACTTGACTGTTGTAATAATTTTCCTAAACTTGTGTTTTCTTATGTTCCTGAAACTTGACCCAATATTTCCTCTTTAATGTATATACCTATGTAGGTAAAATACGGATTTCCGAAATTATTTCTTTCATAATTTATGATTCATATTTTTGATAGTGGTTTGACTTTGTAAGGAACTCAGAGCAACGGACACAGCAACCCTTGGTATCTACTGTTATCCGGCGAAGGCGTTTTGGCTGGCTAGGCCATATATACTACGTATGCCTCCCGAGAGCCTTAACCATGCTTACCTATTTTACAAGGCATCAGGTTCTCGGCGTCCTGGTCGTCCACTGTTGACAATTCGTCGGCAGTTTGCGTCAGAGCTGCGGACGTGGACTTGACTTGGGAGGATGCATTGTGATAGAACACTTAAAACGACTCACCAACTTTAAGAAGAGTAATTTATTTGGGAATTAAAGCCAAGTACTCCCTTTGTTTTTCTTATTCTACCCAATAGTTAGTACAATTTTCTATTTAAGAGTATTTCTCAGTATTTTAAAAAAAAAAAAAAAAAAAAAACAGTTTTTAAAATAGGTACTCACTAACCCAAATATGACAAACTGTTGTACTAGTATTTTCTTCCAAATTATTGTTTGTACACGTATTTATACCTATACTTTATTACGTAGCTAAGTATTTGTGTGCATTTATGAAAATAAAATAGTGAGGAATGTATGAAAAAGAAACATTTGAGATCTTATGATGAACTCAAATATTTCAATTTCTGGCTGCTTTCAAAAAGTCGGACTGTGCCAGAAAGCAGGAAACAAGTTGTTCTGGGGTGGGATTCGAACCTAGTGATTCTAATCGATACGCAGATAGGATAAAACACCACATCGCGCTGTCCTGGAACACTTCTTTTAGTTTCTCGTCATTCATTTATCTCATGCACATTGATTGTAAAATATATTATTTATTTATTTGTTTATTTAATATATATAAACGCCAAAAAGGCTTGCAATACATTTTTACATATATACATTTTTGATATTTATTCTAGATATCTCATTTTTTCTTTAGTACAAACCTTTTCATATCATCATTATCACTTCAGCCCGTTAAAGGTCCACTGCTGGACATAGGCCTCCCCCTTCCGTCTCCACTCCTCCCCATCCACTGTCTTCCAGCAGACTTCCTGATGTCGTCCACCCATCTTATCGGAGGACGTCCTTGAGGCCTCTGGTTTCTCGGTCTCCACATCAGAACACGTTTCGTCTATCTGTCGTCCGTCATTTTGGCTATGTGATGGCCCATTTCCACTTCAACCAAGCAATTTGCTCCACCACGTCGCAGATCTTTGTCTGGCGTCGGATCCAATCGTTTATTTTTCGGTCTCTTAATGTTATGTCAAGCATAATTCTCTCCATGCTCCTCTGTGCAACTTGCAACTTATGGGAGGATTGCTTGGTCAGAGTCATTGTTTCCGCGCTATAAGTAAGGACGGGCAGAATGCATTGGTTGAACACTCGAGTCTTGAGTGAGTTACCTTTTCATATAAAACAGTAGACTATTAAGGTATAAGTAAAAAGCGCTTTCATTTGACCATGCATTTATTAAAGTTAAAGCTTTCTTGAATACACATTTTTATCACATCGACATGTTATAGGTATTTCCTGTCAACACCATAAACAGCTCAATTTACACCATATCTTGTTGCCTATGAATCATTTGGGCTTCTTTGCTCCCATTAAAAGGGACATAAATAATATGAATCGTAAAATTTCCAGCTGAAAACGCTTTAAAACCCTCGCTAACCGCTATTTGACGATTAGACTGTACCTAATATACGCGTAATATCTGGAGTTTGTGGTTAATCCACCTTTTGGAAATCCATCAATATTACTTGCACGTGCCTGGCTCTATTTATACATTTTATAATTTAAAAAGATGTCACCCAAAGGAAAAAAAAGGTATCTTTAACAAAAGAGTTTAAAAAAATAAAATTTATGTACCAAAAAAACTTGATACACGTAGAAAGATGCATAAAAATTGAAAGACGAAAAATTTTTTTTAGGTTAGGTTAAATTTTTAAACATGATCAGCGCGATTTGTAAGTACTATATCTACAATGTACATTTAAGAAAATTTATGTTTGTTGTTTGTATTTTTGTGAAGATTCTTTTTGATGAATCTGAAAATTACATATTTAAAAAAATTTAGTTAGGTGCATTTGGAATGAGAAATATATACAGAAAACTGTGGGGACTCCTGTTGCAAAGCTTTGCTTAGCTGAGCTCACTATTTCAATAAACCTGGTCAATATCCTGAACTGTCAGCTATTGCTACCCTCTCCCACTCCCCCGGGCGGCTAACCCGTGCAGCCGGAAATAGCAACACACTTCCGGTAATAGATTGCGGTAGTGACGTAGTTGGCTGGATCACATATCTATATAGGTATATAAATATAGCGACGTAGGTACACAGGTCAAGTTCTTTAGTTTAACGTTTAGTCTATTCCGTTCGTGTGCGGTAGTTTGACTCTGTGAGGAACACAGAGGTGAGGCAACGGACGCAGCAATCCTTGGTATCTACTGTCATCCGGCGAAGGCGTTTCGGCTGGCAAGGCCATATACTACATATGCCTCCCGAGAGCTTTAACCATGCTTGCCGATTTTACAAGGTATCAGGTTCATGGACGTCCACTGTTGACAATCCGTAAGCAGTTAGCGTCGGTGCTGCGGGACGTGGACCTGACTTGGAAAGGAAGCGCGGGAACTGTCGCCGATCGCTTTGGCTTGGAGGCAGTTTGTGGAATCCATATGTTTCACATAGGGAGCGGATATGGTGTGATGATGATTATTATTTTATTGATGTCTATTCATTGATTTTGATGTTACTATGTAAATGCTCTGGGGTTTAGTATGTTCCGGGGCCTAAAAAAGGAATATTGAAAAAACAATGGTTCCTATTATTAATAACAATTATTATTATTGAGAATGTTGACTTCGTAAATAGATTTTTAATTTAAACGTATGTATTTTACACGGGACCAAAAACCGTAAAGATTCTTGTTCAGAAAACTGTACAATGTGTCAAAAGACACGCTAAATATGTATATTTTTTAATCGTGATCGTAAGTTATTATCGTATTTTTGCACACAGGAAATTGCTAAGATAGCTGATAACATAAATATGTTATTCATTTTTTACGTTTTTAAAAGCATTCAATGTATCAATATCTATAAACGTTTATAAAAAAACATTACCTGTCAGGTCAGCCAAACGTCGCGACGGCCATTTAATATTCCACACAGTTTTCATTTTATACGGGACAGTTTGCAAATTGCTTAAGAAACCGTACAGTTTTCTGTTCCGTATAAAGTGCGCTTTATATTGTAAAGTGGAGTTTAGCTGATGGCTACAACGTAGAAACTGGGTTTAGGAGAGAGCGGGTGTTGTGCGTTGTTCCAATTTCCTGTATATTTTAGTAACTTGTTGATATTGGCAAATCGTGTGTTCGGATAAGCTATACCTAAGCTATAGGATGGCCGCACTATGGGAGATAATCGATTACTTTTAGTTACAGAGAAAAGTTTCATTTTAACAACATCTTAAATCTATACAAAAACTTGTAGACAAATTACTGGATTATACCCATGCTGAGTAGTGCTAGTGCTTTTAGTGTACTTAGTTATACATTGGTAAATAACTTGTTATAATGTACCAATAAAAATTATATGTAATTATTACTGTAATTTACCCTATTTAATGTGAAAATGTTATCAAATGTATTTTTTAAATCCTTATGTTTCCTTCCTGACTTTTATTTTTTGTGTGCCGGATCTTCCTGAATTCTGTTGTTAATAATTTGACTAGTGAATTTACATATTTACATCGTACTGTTATATTATTATTGAAACATGGCATTGCTGGGTTGGAGGTTGGAGTTCGTGGCATATGGGACGCTTTGAAAACATGTCGTATTCCGGAAGTGGATGACGCTAATCCGCCTTCCTGACGAATATTCACGGAAATATCACGATTCAGCAACATTTCTGGGGTGTGCGGGGGTGACCCAGTAATATCACTAATATCTAATAGACTAGATTGAATTATAATACCGACTTATTATATCAATATGCGAAAGATTATAACATGTTTGGTTTAATCTTGCCCTTAAGAAAAGTCCTAACTTGTAATAAATATGATGGGTAATATAAATTAGGAATTATTTCCGTTGGATTTTATTAAAAAAAAGCCATTGTGTTTTGATTTATTTTATGTTTCCTAGAGTACCTATTTCGGTTTTTAAAAAGGTAATTAGCGCTAAGTAAATTTGAATGGCAATTGAACCCTTTTTTCAGATTTCACGATATTAATATGTATTGACTTATTAAATTTATATTTGTTTTCATAGGGAAATGTATACTTGTAAGAAATGATAATTTTGTTTATTATGTTATCTTATACATTTGTTATAAATCCACTCACCGACTTTTCTATGTCTACCGGGGTTCGAGCATTAACCAGTCTCTTCGTCAGGTTAAATACAACTAAAACCAACATTGCAAAACTACTGCACACCTTCTACCTTAACCATTAGTAGATTAACAATGATAATTAAATCGACATGCAACTTATCTGCATGATCGATGTTGTCGATATTATACTCTGCATGTCTTTGTGAATTTTTACTATGGTGAAGGGTGTGTAGAGGTTTTTGAATGTTGGTTTAAGTTGTATTTGTTCCTGGGCGAAGAGACGGGCTACGTGTCGAAAACCGGTAGAAATACCCAAGTCGGTGGAATGGTTTGTATACTATTTTTTTTATTAACGTATTATAAAAAATGTTGGTCCTCAAAGGTATTGCTTTTGAATATTAATATTAAGAAATGAAATTAAGTAAAAATTCATTTAAGATCCCAAATAATTCCAATATACTTCCAATAACTGAAATTTCAATAAACTTATATAGCGGCTTTCCTTGTAAAACATCCGCATAATTTTTAATAATATTTTCTCCTTCACTGGCATTCCCGGCAAAATTGGTTTACTTTTTGATTGCATTTTCGACTTGAAGATTTTTTAATCTGTTCAATTTACTTTTCAAATTGAATTTGATCGGAAGGAAGTTAAAACTTCTTTTCCGCTTAATCTCGATGTAATTTGACTTACAGCTGTGTAGCTCTTTTTAATCTTATTAATAAAGCGGAGTTTGGAGTTTGGCGCTAACGCGAACTCTTGCTAACGGAAAGACACTGAAACTTATTTAAAAAGCTCGCTCTAAACGAACCAAAAGCGAAAGCTCCGCGACTGTTTTTTCGACTTTGTTTTATTAAAAGTGTAAATCCTGTGTTAATTATTCTGCAAGGAAACCAAAATGGGTTTCGAGGGGCTATGAAAGTAATCAAATTGGATTAATAAGTTAATGATGTCACCGATTTTAGAAGTGGATTCGAACCACGGCTATCCAAATCAGTTTACTTTATTGGTGTTCTTTAACTTTATTTAACAGGTACAAACTAGATAACTACGTATATCTTACGCTATACGAGCATGTTTGAAAAATATAGTAATAAAGGAACTTTCTATAATGTTTTTGGCATAGAATTGATAAATAAATGGCTCTCCGTTTTTGTTAGATAGCGAAGCTTTTAAAATTAAAATGGGGAAGTAGGTAGGTTCCTTCTGCTATAAATTAGTAACAATTCACTTTGAAACAAATTTTCCCTATACAATAATAATAAAAAATTGGATAGTTCGTCAAAAAAGAAATAAGTTATTGAATATTATGCTTACTATAAAGGTACTACTAATTGGAATTGCAATTGGTTTTAGCTTAATAAAACCTTCAATCGCAATTCTATCAGAACATTTATTTGTATACTTTCTGTAATCTCTTCTGAGAATACTCACGATCCTTTATTATTTCCCAGGAAGACACATTACGCGTGCTTCACGCCACAAAAACAAAAGTCTGCGGTTTTGATTGTCGAGAAATACAACGTTTTTGTGATTTTTTTGTCGATTAAGATGTATAGAGTAAAATAATCCTCAATCTGTATTTTCCAGGATTCCATTTATTATGTGATTTTGAGGAAGTTAAAAAAAACTTTTTGATACTTCTAATGCGAATTATTGAGGGTTGCGAGTGCAAGCCGGGAGAAAGAGTTAAGGATAATTTTTATGAAGAAATACAATTCAATTAAACTTGAAAATCACGTTGACATCTGGTTACCTGTATTGTAAATAATGTGTGTACTGTTAGCGAGTCGGGCTACCATGGCATTTAGGTTCGCTGAGTTCGATTTTAGTTCGTGGTCAATTTATTTCAATGTGATGTATTCGAAATTTTTTTAAAAAAAATAACAAAATATTATCATAGATGATTTCTTCGACATCGCGCTGAAGCGTAGGACTGTTCGTCGAGCTGTCATATAACCCATTATCAAGATTCACTGCACTTGGATTTCCAGTGTTGCAATACCCTATGCACTAGTTTGGTTTGCGGATATTAGGGAACAGTAGTTAGGAGTTACATCTGCCTGCTATATTACATATTAATATATAAATGATTCCCTTTGCTAAACATTAATTATAAACTTTTTATTATAACTTTTTGAATATACAAATAGAGATGAATATTATATGATTTGCTCTTTCTGTTCGAAGATTTAAATCTATGTTTTTGATTGGGGTCAAATTAACAAATTTAATTAGTATACGAGGTGGCTGGTCAAGCTCACCGTAGTAATGCACTTGATTTTACTGTAGCCAAAATCTTCGGACCAATTACAGTGCTAACTTCCACTATAGTTTTACTAACAATTCATATGATGGTTTCAACACTATATCTAGTGCATTTTAGGGAAACAGTGTCTGGATTTGCCATACTCTGGCTGGTAATGAATAGCTACCTGACTGTGTAATCATTTAAATTTGTCTATGTAAATAGCCATTATGGGCGTATAAAACAATAAAAAAATAAAATAAAAATAAATAAATAAATACGTATAATATTTAAAAACAAAGCTGGCGATCGTGAATAAAAAAACGTAATTCAGTGGATTTCATATTAAATGAAATATTCCTCTGCAATATCCAGCTGGATTGGATTTCAAAGCGAGTTTCTGAATATTTATTTACGAATACCTCTAATAGCTCTGCTCCATGGGCACCCAAGTAGTGCATATCCAGTTCTGGTCTAAATATACCCCCTAACTACGAGTTGAACATTATATAATTTATTTCAATTCACATTACTTTACTTAACTCTGCTCTGCCATTCGGACCAAGCCGGGTGTGGAATTGCAGAGTTGCATAGTGCATGGCAATAGGTGCACAGTGCATAGATGCATAGTACTGGATGTGCATTTCATTTCATGTGAAATCTGAACCTCACTAAATTAGTCTCTGGACTAACTGAAATTTGAACATGATTAATTGAATCTGGACTGTGGGAACAGTATTATTTAGTTTATCTCGGAGGATTGAATGTTTCGCCAACTTTTAGATTGGAATTGTTATGAAATAGAATTCACTGTTTGAATATAAATATTTGAATTGAAGCAATTTAAATTTTATTTTGAAATTTGGGGTAAAACGATGGAAATTTGATGATATTAACAATAATAGTTCCTTGTGAACCGTATTGTTATTCCACACTCGTGTTTGGGTGACCGTTCTGTCCTTGTTAGAAGTTGAGACATAAAATACTACGCATTTTGTGTGTATTGGCCTAATAACATTATGTCCTAGTACATGCTGCTGAAGATTGGTTATTAATAATAGCCAGGACTACCTAAGAAGGATTCAGGAATATTGATGACATTCTCTGGTGCTTTTGTTACGTAAGTACCAATTTTTTGTACCAACTATCCATATTATACCATTTCTAAACTTCGAAAAACAAATCTTCTCATAAAAATATCTTTATGTTCTTTAAGTTTTAAGCACAATTTTGGGACTGTTGCATTAATAAATTAATGTAATTCATTTATTGGAATTTTCATTCCAATTCAGTTTAAGTAATAGTTTTCGAATTCGTTAAACGAATATCAATCGTCTCACCGCAGACAGAGAGTTTGGCTTAATCCCTTTCTCCCCAACCTCCTGCCCCTGTCCCTCGTGCCCGGTCCTTCTGGTCCCAGGACCCTAAAGGAGGGGGGGGGGGTGCTCTGTGGACGTAAGTGGCCCACGCGGGTTCAATTAATTTGTACACACCAGGACTGATGAAGTAGGTTTGTGAATTTGGTTGAGTTGGATGAGTGTTGAGTTGTGTTACTCTGAAAGCCTGATTGCGAATAATTGATGTTAATTTGCTTAGTAAATGCAGCATAGATCTTGTCTTTGTAAAGTGTTACCCAAAAAAGAAAAAAAGATTACTTATGCGCCAAAAAAAATTCGCTTGCATAAATTACCTACCTATGTCTAAAATTATTTCTTCAAATTGTACTTTAAATTTAGGAGTAAAGGGTAGGAACAATCTTATCAAATAACATGTCCCTATAGTTTTTTTCTAAAAGTTTCTAAAATTGTTGTTGAAATTGACAGTTTTTGAATTTTGTAAGTAAAATTTAGTAATGCGAAACTCAGACCTTTTACAGGATTAGTCGTCATCAATTGCTCTCAACTCTGCGGGATTAGCATTTATATAAACTCTTAAGGGTGTAGTAGGTAATAGAACATTAGATATCTTTTTACTTCCCAAGATTTGATTATAGTTACTTAGTGAACAAAAAATAAATTCTTTTTGTAAATAACATGGTTTATTTACTGATTTGGTTCTTTTTCTGAATTTTTCGCGAGGCTATATTTCTCATCAAAATTCATCCCTGTTCTAAGAAAAGGTACCTTTACGCATAAAATGTAACAGCGGATATAAAGCTGCAAAACGTTAGTTGAATTCTAAAATCCGGGATTTTAATAGTACTTTCGTTTTCCTACATAAAAGAGATTAAACTTTCCATGGTTTAACTAGTATGATTGTATCTTGTGTGTAGGTCGAATGTTTGGTAAAAGCTTCTAAAACCACGTGTTTACCCGAATTCTGGAAATTTTACGTTCTCGTATAAACTGGAAAAGGTTACGTTTTTTATATCAAAACTTGTCAACCCCTATAAATAGGCATCGATTTTAATGTTAAATGAGTTTAGCAATGAGAGAAAATGGACCTTTAAAGATAATTAAAACTTTGCAAGATAAAACGATAATAAAAATGCTGTAAAATTAATTACGACTGTTTCGTTACACGAAAATTGTGTAGTCGCGCGTTGATTAATCATTTATGGGCACAATTACCCCCAGGTGAAGGGGTTTGGCACTGGTTAGACGTATTGCACGCCCAGGTACACACTGCGAATTATGGTGTAAAATACACATCAGCGCAGCGGTTGGCGATTCTCTAAAGTTCTTAGACTTCTGCGCATACGAATTCAGTACAAATTCTTATGGCTAGTGTTTAAAAACACTTTCAGAATCGTAAGCGCAGGAAGCTGGAGTACAATAAGAGTGGCAGTATAATAACGCCTTTAGAATACTGAACCGTCTTTACCAAGGTTCTGCAGAGTGCTTCGGTAGTGTTTGCTATCTCAGAATAAACTCCTTTGATAGCCACGGTGCGCTTTTTAAAGTGGCCGACTTAAGGAGTCGGCTGTTGGGTGCCAGGAGTGGGATGGTCATGCTGCGCTGTGTTACGCGGATGGCGCACTTATAATTAATTGCTATATTATTAATATTTAATTAATTTAAATTTCGAACACCTTGAGTCCTTTTTGTTTTCCTTATTATTGTATTATTTTTTTTTTTTTATTTTTAATTTTTATACGTAGAATAATTTTTTTCTTATTTTTATTGAAATTTATTCCACTTTATTTGATTTTGATCTTGTTTTTTCTATTCTTTTTGTTTATATGTATACCTGTATCAAGATGATGCGAAATATCTGTTATTATTTTGTACCGTTTTTGCGAAGTTTACAAAAACAGTCCGGTTACAACGAAAATTGTTATGGAACATTTGAATGGTCGGCACGACCGACGCGAGTTTGGCTGACTGTCAGTTATTTTTTTAATATGTAAAGTAGAAATAGATATATTGGACTTGTAATTCGCTATATTACGATTTCCTGTGTGCAAATCATTCGATTAATAAACTTTACGATCTGCTTAAAAAAATATACTATTTTGGTGTCTTTTGATGGCTGCACAGTTTTTGAACAAGAAACTGTACATGTTTTCAGTACCGTGGTATAGGTCACCAATAATTTACTAAGTAAGCACACGTAGTCCGTAAGTTGTTTAACATTTCTATGTTAAATTAAAAAAGATTTTTTGCGATTACTTCAGAGGGCTTATTAGTTTTCATGTTATTAAATATGGTCATTTTACATTAGTACATTTTGACACGACTTTTTGTTTAGTTTTATAAAACTTGATTTCTGCGCACAGTATTTCCTGATCAAGGTTTCTCTATTTGGTTTTAGTTATGATTTTTTAAACACATTAACGAAATTCGATTATAATCTATTACGTATAATTAATCCATTGTTTTCTCACAGTGATTGCGATTACTTTTAATGCCTTTAAGGATATCACATCTACTTTAATTAAAAACTAACATCACAAAGGTTTAGGCAGAGAAGGAATTAAAACACCATCTAGAGTGCAGAGGTCCTGGCACATTTCCTTCGTTTCCTCCATATTCATACATCTTCTCATGTACAATTCGAACATCATCTTTTAAGGAAAGGGGGTTTGAATTTATGTATTTACATGCAATTATAAGAATCCTATGATCACTTCTAAATAGAAATAAACAAAGATAACGTTTATTTGCGACACTGATACTATTGTCTGAAACAATTCCGACATCCGTAATGACCGATGATAATAACATGTTCACTCGCAAATCTGCATAATGTCTCATCCAATTTACATTGACTACATTCCATTTTAATGCAACACAAAACGCAGTGCCATGCACTTGAGGCCTTGTTTTAATTATATATCTAGCCACTTTGGAAATACTCATACTCTGTATTTGGTAAAACGATTTTATCGTAATTATACTCACTCTCCTTCACTTCTCATCCTCTCTCCTTTTTGGTCTTATTTTTTTACTTCTAAAGTAAACACTAAACAAATCACCACGCTTAATGCAGGTACCAACGTTATAATACTCCTCAATCTTGAAAAATTCTCGTTTTATGTGGAAAAGAAAAAACCGTATTTAAAGTTTGTAAAGCAGTTTTTTTTTTTTTTTTTTTTAGCCCCTCACAGGCCAGAGGCCCAATTACAGCGAGGGAACTAACGTCACAAATACCCAGGCTTGAGAAAAATCCCTTTTGATTTTTTGAGTTCTCACGGGAATCGCCGAGAACCTCCGTTATCGTGAGTCCAGCGGTGAGTTTTTAGCAGTTGCTTTATGAAATACAGGACCCTCCACGTTAGACTTCCATGTTGAGGTAGCGGGTTCGATCGCAGACGGGGTCAATATGAAATAATTATTTTAATAAGATTTTTCAAATTAAAATATTTAATTTTGTTGATTCATTTTCGGCATTCACTTTGTAAACACTCATAATGAATATGATTAATAAACGATGGTATGTGTTACTATTAATTGGTTAATTCATAGAAATAGAATTTACCTACACTACCTGGTTTCCGGGGACTAACGTTTCTCCCATCGAATGGTGAAAATACACCTTAAATTCAGAATACAGTTGTATATAGTAGTACAGAAAAATTAAAATTGCAATACTTTAAGAATCTAAACACCAAGGCTATAAATAATTACTTGATACATAAAGAAGTATAAGAAAAAATACGCAAATAAAAACACATATTGGGACAGTGGTGATGGTAGAATACTAGGACAGTTGTACAAAAAAAGGTTCGATGGGGAACATTACCTCCCGGAAACCAAGTAGTGTAAATTCCTTCTATTTCTATAGAAATAAACACATATATAGGTAACACATAAACATTGTTTTTATTTAATCATTAATAAAATATTTAATTTTGTCACCTTGCAGTAGCGTGAAGCGTATAAGATGATCATTGCTTAGGAAAGTCGTAAAAACATTAACGATAAAAAACAAAAAAATGTACGAAGGCAATGTTTAAAATATTTTGTTATGCTATATCAAGGGTGTTGGTCCAGCGTTCAGAGGTAGAGGAACAAAAAATCATATAGGTAGACACTTCAAGGGCTACAAAATAAGCGAAATATGCTTAGTTAAAATTGAAACAGGTCTCTGAGATACTGTGATTGTTAAATCTATTTCGTTTTTTTTTATATCTAAAAATCTGGAAATATTAGGAGGCATCTTAATCAAATATATAGATTTGGTAACCCTTAATATAAATAATAGGTAATACTGTGCCTTTACAACTAATCGTTGAAAAGCTATACTAAATTGTAGCATATACCTCCACCTATAATAATAATATAAAAATTGATAATTTAATATAGCGCCGTTTTTGTAAACTATTACCTTATTTGATAATGTAGATATTTATATTACTATTGTAAATTTAATTTTATGGAAAAATGTATTAGGTATTTTAAGACAACTGTTCTCTTCGCCTAGTACTACTCATATTATTCATTTGTGTCACTTTTCAAAATATTTTAAAAATCTCATCTAATTAACGAAATGCTGGTTTAGCCAGGGAAAAATTAAATTAATTTTACATTCCAAAAAACACAGACATCGTAACTAAAAGTAATTGAACAGAACGAAATGCTACAAACTTCGTTACCTGTAACGAGGTAAAGAATTCCAATTGAGTTCATATTTTCTCGCGTGAGAGTAATAGATGTCTACGGCTGCTATGATGAAAAAAATTGTCGTGAAAAAGTGAATTCACTCACGCAAAATTTGAAAGAAATTGATGGATAAATTCGTTGAAATATTGTTCAATGGATCGCGAAATCTTTAAAAATTTGCATTTATCAATAATGTAAATATGGAGTTTATAAATACATTCTATAACTATATGAATAAAAACTTTGTTTTTACGCACGTTTTTTTAATAAGTCTCCAGAATTTATTTTAGAATTTTCCCGAAGTTTCCCGAATTTTCATCGAACAAGTTATCGGACTCTATGTACTTCAATACGTATTTATTAAATAATTATAGAAATTGATCATGTAAAATAAATTTTTAATGCAATAAATTTTATATTGATCAAAGAGTTCAGTTTAAATCGCGATCGCAGTTATTTAATTGGATTCCTGTCGCCTTTGACTCCCTACCGCCAAATATTTTCAGTTTAAAATACGTTCTTCCAAAAATATTTAGACACTTCCAATGTACATTAAACCCTTTCGTTATTTACGATTCTTTTCCTCACGACGCGGATGCCGCTTACAAAAAGACAAATATATCTTAACTTCCTAACATCAACAGTTAAGGGAATGGACAGAATTGGTTTAATAGCTCGCAGTACACATCACTAATTTTAACTCGTTCGTAGGTCATTAACGTTATTTTAGTCGTTTATAATGTTTGGACCACCGTAAATCCTAAAACACACTGTCATTACAAAGAGATTTGAGTTATGAATAGTAGCTCTTTGTTCAACTGTTAATATATACCAGCTACTCTAATCTTATACTTTGTTTAGATTTCAGTTAAGGTTTTCAGTATTCATTAGTAATAGATTACGAACAGTTAAGATTGTTTGGTAATGACAAGCAGTAATCAATTGTGTTCGCATAGTTGAAATGCTACTCTTTAATTATTTTCTTATGTGCTTCAAATTTGTACGTAAACGATAACCCATACTCTTAAAGTAATTCGCTCCATACATTTTTAAACAATGATTTAAAATAACATAATATAAATGATAAATATAGTTACTTTGGTAAATGAGCTATGGTATCTATAATTATGGGTAAGTAATGTTTACAATATAGAATATTCATGCAAATATTCTATTAGGTATTTATTCATTGGAAAATAAGTCATTTTTAACAAGATTCAACAACTTTTTATAAATATAAATAAAAGGCATTTTCATATTAAATACCAACGGTTAAAACATCTGATTTCTTAAAATTTCATCGTCATCATTCAATATCTGCTTCTTATGTAAAGCATACGTATTTATACAAACAACTGTCAAGTCAAGTCTGTGATCGATCGTCAACTCCCATGCATCTTCTTAAGTCAGGTCCACGTCCACACCCAATAGTTATGATGTAAACGATGGATCCAGCAAAAAGAAAAAAAAATTATAAAGCGGGACGATGTCTTTATAAAATTAGGTTAATAAAATCTAATAAATCCACAAGCTATTGTATATTCAAATTGAAAAAAGCTTTTTCAATTTATCTAAATTGACCTATTTAACTAGATTGCGTTTATTCACCCAAGTTTTTCATACAAAGTTCAGGTCAGAACAGAAAGCTTTGAAAGCTCACTAACCGGGTGAGGCAGAATCGATTAATGTGTCTAATAAATAATTGGGAGGGCCTTTGATAAGCGCGATTCGAGAAAATTTAAGTGAAAATACGTAGGTAAAAGCTGATACTGTAAAAATGTACATTTTAAAATGCTTGAATACGCGAGGAGCTTTTTTCACACAAAAATGTTTCAAACAAAAAAATACATATGTGTTTATTTATTTTATAATAAATAAAATCAACAATTTTAGGCAATTATAATTTTATCCACCTCATAGCATAGTGGTGGCGCATTTGGTTACCGTGCATGAGGTCATGGGTTTGATTCCCGTAGGGGTCAACATGAAATATTTATATATTTGTGAAGTTTAATGTGGTACTGAAGCGTATGACTGATCATCTTACCTTCATGTAATAAAATGATCAATAAACACTACACTGAGTCGGATAATTTTTAAAAAATTAAACTGATAATTATGAAAAAGTAGGAAAAGTAATTTTGAAAAGCATTAAGTCAAAGTTTTTTTTTGTTTGTAGAGTTATTTACTAACCGCTTCATATTTTTAACGATACGTGTTTCTTCTTCTTTCATCACGTTCTCTCCTATATGGAGCAAGTAGAAATCACTAGATCCCTCCAGAAGACCCTTTGGTCAGCCAGCTTTCTGGCCTCCTCACACGTCAGGCCCGCATGCATCAGCTCCGCCGAGTACAACATTTTGTGTTTTACATGTCAACATTGTTAGTAATATTTTTCATGTTTATAATGACTAATTTAACATATAAACAAAATATTTACCTATTTACATGTTACTGTCTCAGCAGCTATTCCAGTGGATGATTTACTCCCGTATCTGTTGTGGTCCAGGAATAGATCCCGAATCTTAGCTGGAGGATATCCAAATCTACACCACTACACCACTACACCGCCGCATGCGTTGATATACACATGCTGTATTCCCCCACCACCGCTTCATGTGACGTCACCACGCGCTTCTGATCTGGGAATATTCCAGAAATTTTAATTAAATCTGCTAAATTAAAGCACAAAGGAAAATGGTAATGAGAAAATAATGGAGTAATTTGATTGAAAAACGTTTCGTCTACAGAACCAATTTTTTTCCTGTTTCACATATTCACGAGGGAGCTATTAACATCAACATGGACGAATATTAACATTATTTAGGAAAATTATTCTACAATTATTTGTATTGAGTACATTCAGTAAAGAGTAAAGATTATCTGTGAGATTGTACCTATCAAGTAGGCGCAGGGTACTATTTTTTACAAGATTTTAAGTTTGTCAAATCCTTGTAGACAAACACAAAATTTTACCTAAGCAGCCTACCGCGTAAATGTGTTTCTTTTCCATAATTCTTGGGTCTTCTTCTCTAAGATCTCTTTCAATAATTACTTTAACTATACCAACCCATATAATATACTTAATGATATCCAATATTTTTGTCTACAAATATTTAAATATACAGAAAATATAGATTATGTCATTCGATGGCAGATTTCATATTTAGTAACTCTTGCATATAATTACCATGGTATGGGCCTCTTACACCCTGCACTATGCTGCGTTTATTTCGTGTTTGAATCACCGAATCATGGACTTTACTAGATTAGGGAGGAATTGCATTACAGCCAGTGCCCGCCTGATGTGCAAACTGCATTTGATTAGCATTTTATTGGATACAGGGTGGAATTAATTTTATGGATTTAAAAAAAAATATATAAACGCAGCACAAGCATTATATTTTAGTAGTTTACTTAAGCGTGATGCGAACAATTTCAACAAAAAGGACAATAATTATTCTACCTATATCTTTTAATATTATATATTATATCCAATTTGTCTGTTATTATTCATTAACAAAATAAAATAAATACAATTAAGAAAGTTATAAAAGAGAGAAAATGTGGATGCGGTATTTTAGGACTCAGTTGTCTTGGATTTATTTCAATAAAACATAGGTCATTTTGTTAAAGTATGTTTAATATGTAGTTGGGACTTAAAATGTTATTGATATAAAAAATAATTAAGTTTGATCAATTTTAAAATAGTTTTGTCCATCCAGCTCCTTTCTTTTATCTGCATAGGGCACTGCATTGATTTGCCAAGTGCAGGGAATCAAAATATTTTTTGAAATGGTGGCAAAATGATCAGCTTAACGCTTCAACGTAAATATTTTATTAGGAATACCACATGTTTTTCAATTTATAAATGAAAATAATTACTCCCTTAATTTAAGTTAAGTTTATAATTAACACTACTGCTCCTTCTTTATATTATTCGAACTAAGGGTAGCACATGGCACCGAACCTACCCTTGAAATTGAGGTTAAACGTTCTACTTCTACATGGTGAAACAAAAAACTCGTAGTGCAACTCGAAAACTGGTGAATCTACATCTTATTTGGAGTTGAATGTGTAATAGGACTTTTAAACCTAGATTGAAAAAAAAATGTTTTCTTCTCATAAAAAGTTTTCATAAGTACCACGGATTACATAAAATTGCCTGAATTTTTATTAAAATCCGGTTTTTTATTTTTTTTTTTTTTATGAAAAGTATTAATTTTGACTAAATACATGATTTTTGATCATAATTTGCAAAATAATTATAGAAAAAAAACTTCTTACTCGATTTTCTCGAAAATTATGGGTCAAATAAAAATAGATAATGCTACAAAAATCGACTCCAAATATGACGTAGATTCACTGGCTTCCCGCTTGTACATTGAGTTTTATTACACGGTGTTTTATTCTTAATATCCAACTGGTATTTTATAAGGTATGTAGTAATAGTATGTTATCTAAGCCCACAGTATGTAATTAGTATTGCAGACTAATTGCAGGCATGTCATCACTCTCCGGGCACCTACGAGGGTAGGTACGAGGGTATTCTGCTGTCTGAGGAGACTGCAGAATCTAATAAACAGGAATGCCCTCAGCTGCACAAAATCACTTTAGTAACGGATGATTTATTATTAATTATGAGCAGCGTCGTAATATTATCAATAGATTAATTAGATATTATGAATAACAATACCACAAAAAATAATTTGCTGTTTGGTTGTATTTTCTGTAAATAATTTGAAATTAATATCCAGAAACAATTTTTTTGGTGAACTTAAATTCTTGAATCCACCTTTTAAGAAATTATAGAATATTTTAATATTTATTCTTAATTTAAATATGATTTAAATGTACGAAATAAGTATGGCTATGTATTTATTTAAAGCTTAATATACAATTACTTGACATACGTGTACAGGATGGGCTTTTAAACTAAACTAAAATGATGTAATAAAATGATTAAAATACACTGCACTTGATGTGCCAATGCAATGCCTTATGCACCATTAGGTGCGGATAAGGAAAATTAGTAGTAGTAGAATTAAAATGATAGCTTGTAACTTCACTTAATATCATATTTAATTTATATTTCTGAAAAGAAAATATTATGCAGAAATCAAACCATTTACTACTGATTTTTTTAATACCAAGTTGTGTTCCATGATCAACAAAGTTCAACTCAAATGAGAACTTAATAGAAAACGTTAGGAGTTGCATCCGACTGATTTTCATGATAAATTTTTTTTCACTGATTAAAAAAGGCATGATAGATTTTAATGTATTTTTTATTTTATTTTAGATTCAGTGATAAAATAATTATATATTATTTCTATTTCAACATCAAAGCCTTTCTTCGAAATAATACCTAATGAAACGCTTGTGTTTGTATTTACCCAGAGTATAAACAAAATAAATAACATTTTGAGTGTGTCCAAACACTTGTAGACAAAAACTGGATTTCACCCATTAGATGTCAAATTCTAAAATGAATAACGATATGTTTTAGACAAAAACAATATTTATTTAGAAAATAAGAACTGCCAGAAACCACAAACGAAAACCTTAAAGCGGTATATCCATAAAAATCAATTGCATTTCACAGCCGTTCAAGGCAAGTAAATTAAGTCTTTAATGCGACGACGCCGACGCCTGGCGAGACACCACAGGTTAAGGCGTCGGCGTCGCGGCGCTCTTAGAGCGACGCTCGGTATATGCTACAGCGCCGCACTTTCACAACGCTTTACAAAGCCCGCAGAGAAACTCACGGCGCGCCGCAACAAGTGGGTGGAAAGCAAACAATATATTGAAGCTTTATACTTTGCGGGAGTTTCAGCAGTTTCACATATCAGAAAACTGTATTAAACATCTTCGATAAAGTTATATTATCAGGATGTTGTCAATTAATTAATTTTTAACAATTTTTTGAATGAATACAAATACTTGTAGACAAATTACTGGATTATACCCATGCTGGGCTGATATCAGATATTATTGATATCTCAACAGAGACAGAGAAACTCTGGAAACGAATGTGGGTTATCTAGGCGTTTACAGGGCTTATGACCTGTCATTGGCTTTGTCATACATGGTTGTCAGATGATGGGCGGAATGGGGAATGTTGTAATACATCAAGTGGCCACTTAACCCAGCCAATGACAGGTCATAAGCCCTGTAAACGCCTAGATAACCCACATTCGTTTCCAGAGTTTCTCTGTCTCTGTTGAGTAATAATTAATAATAATAATTCATTAATTGTTTAAAAGCGTTGATTTATATAAAATAAGCCATAAATTTATTGATGTGTATTTTTAAATTAGGTACAATCTTTTAAGTATAGGCCATAAATGAACTACGGCATTGTTAAATAACTTTTATTAAAAATACTTTAATATTAGCGTTTATTAGTAGATATAAACGAATTAACAGAGTCTATTTTCTACTGTCATCCAGCGAAGGCGTTTCAACTGGCTATTTGGCCAACTACGTATGTCTCCCGAGAGCCTTAACCATGCATCCCTATTTTACAAGGCATCAGGTTCTCGGCGTCCTGGACTCCCACTGTTGACAATCCGTCGGCAGTTTGTGCCAGAGCTGAGGGACGTGGACCTGACTTGGGACGATGCACCGGAACTGGCAGCTGATCGCTTGGCTTGGAGGCAGTTTGTGGAATCCATATGCTCCACATAGAGAGCGGATATGGTATGATGATGATAATGATGATGAGTCCATTTTCATATCATATATTGTTAATAAATGTTACAAAAGCGATTAAAAAGTATTGACATTAAAAAACATTAAAATATACTTGATAAAGAAAGTTAAAGGTATTCTTATGATTAACAAACTCAGCCATTGCCCAATGTATACAAATATTTAAAGAATAAAGCTTAATTTATGACCTGCTGGCATTCAATCATGTTTAATAGCCCTTACTTCAAAGCTACAGGAAAATTTATAAGAATATAAAAAACTTAAATTTTCAACATTAAGTTTCGACTGAAATATTACATCATCTAAAAACAATTTCACCTATTGCGCTTTTGTCTATGATGCATTCCTTTGTGTTTGCACTATGCACTTCCGAAACGTGTATGCAAATAAATTTATTGCGCTTCACCCACTCTCGAGTCCTTAGTCCGTAGGCTTTAGTCAAATGCAGAAAGGCTCTCAAGGAGACAGGAGCAGATGGGAACGTAAAAAGATTAGAAAGGAATGAAAAGGCAGCGAGCAGATCCAATCTACTTCCAATACGAAAAGTTCCCCCTCCATATTGAAAAGGTCCCATAAACGTCTCCATCGGTACTGAAAGCTGAAATTTTATGGGAAATGCAAGGAAAATTATTCCTTCATTTTGACACTGAAAAATTATATTAAATATATTGGAAATCATACAAAGCTGGTTTCTAAAATGACTAGTTAGTACTACTACTACTACTACTTTCCCTAATCTGCACCCAATGATGCATAGGGCACTGCATCGGTACACCAAGTGCAGTGTCAGTCTTACGCTTCAGAACTAGTCCAAGGTATCACACACGAAATATTAATTTGGAAATCTCATGTAAATAAATATTTCGTGTTAAGCCTGTACGGGAACCGAACCTGAGGGGGGATAACGAACCCACCATCCACCCGCAGCTGTTATAGAGTCCTGGGGGACTCTCTTTCAGCTGCACATATAGGAAAAATATTTCTACTATTTCATCTACTCTATGCAGTTTAGTGAGGGGGGAGGAGGATATGTTTAATATCCCCCCCCCACCCCTCTAAGGTTACCCCCCCTCAGTATCTCCGTTCAATTTATTCAGAAAAAATAACATTTACAAATATGTACATATAAAACAAAACAATAAAAAAGTAACTAAAGTAATTTACACATAATACACGGTATATACAAAAGAAATAATAACTAACAAAAGTAAGAAGACTTCCCAGTGGACGGAGAAAGAGAGGAGGGTCCATAGCACCAACCCCGCAAGGGGAGAACAGCACATAGCAGTGCCTTCCGCTCGAACGGCGAAAGGAAGCACATGTCGGCAAAACGAAGTTAGCGCACATCCACAGTTAGCGCAGCTCATCATGCAGCGACCCTGAGGATTTCCCAACGCGACACCCAGATTCCGACAAACCGTTTGAACAAATAAAAATTATTAGAATTTTGAACCGAACCTGTGACCTCATGCACGGTAGCCAAATAAACTAACACTATGCTGTGAGGCGGACAAATACATATAATAACACTTAACTTAAAGCTCAGCCAGATTATTAATTACAAAATGGCTGTTCATAAATCCTACTTTATTATTATTAATGCACCTAAGTAGTCCGTTTATTTCCCTGAATTGAGGACTTTTCCTAATCTAATATTTCTCCTTTGTAGATCCGCAGTCCATTAATCATGCTCCGGTATAAAGTTAGCTGGCGGAGCGAAATCTCAATATCCTAACTCAAACTCCAACTCAGAACAACTCAATTAGTTAACCCTTTCCGTGAGTGGCACAGGGTGCACCGGAAACTGATTATTGGGTCATTTTAATTCTTCGTAAAGTGCAGCAAGTAAAATTGGAATCGTATTATCTCGGAAATAGGAATAAAATTAATACAACAAATACTTGTACACACCCAAAATGTTGTATATTATTCCTGGTCTAAATTTAAGTTAGATAAATTGCAGAGTCATCTGCAGGCGATTTCTAGTAATTAATTTAACTCGGTCAGAGTAAATGAATTAATTTGCTAATAAATACTTAACTTCAATATCAATGCATAGATGGAATTAGTTACGCGCTGGTAAATGGTTTTTGATTCGTAACATATATACAAAATTAAAAATGTTACCTGGTGTGGATATTCGCTAATAAGCGGAACGGGGAATGTTGTGGTACATAAAGTGGCCACTTAACCCAGCCAGTGACAGATCAGGCCCTGTAAACGCTCGAATATCCATATTCCTGAATTTGAAAAAAAAATCTACCACATCTCTGTAGGGATATAAAATGAAAAAAAAAAAATGAAATTAATATATATCAAACGTAATCGTTTAAGAAGTGCATAAATTTCTCCGCATATTTATGATAGGTATAAGCAATGACAATACCATGTGCAGTGTATTTGGACCTGTTGAAGATCTGTTTAATTTACAAAATTCACAGAGCACTCATCGGAAGGAATGGGTTATTATTGTGGATAAAATTTAATAACCCACTCCTTTTGCGAATAGTTCTGCATTTTGCGGAAACGGCGTGGTACATATAAATTAGTTTGATTGAGTGAGTATTCTTAGGGCCGGTTTTATAAACATCCGTTAGTTAAGTTTGATATACCAATCGGGTAATTTTCTATACAAAATGTATGGAATATTACCTGATTATTAGACCAAGCGTTACTGACAGATGTTTTATAAAACCGTCCCTTAGATGATTATGCTAGATGATTTCTAAATTTATCTATTTGCAATTAGTAAATGTACTAAAGTCTGAGTACAAAAATTAAGGAAATCCTCACTAAGGTGGAAAGGGTTTTGAATGTGCGAATTGCTGACTCAGTTATAAAAATTTGCCAGATAGTTGCAAAATGAACATTTTCAAAATCAATAACTGAAACCAAGATGTTTTTTAAGGCGAGGCTAAGAGGAAGAAAAACAAATAGATTCGGCAAAAAGAATTCGAAATTCAAGAATTTTTATTCAAATATTTGAAATCTCTAATCACAATCCTCGTGTCGAGATTTCTTCGTTCCAAATTCAAATCACGTCCAGCGCAGCGCCAACCAATTGAGAGCCCAGACGGGAGGCACATTACCGACATCTAGGGTCGTTTTTTCTAAACTATGTGGTGCTTTGTAGAAATGGGGAACACAAAATTACAAAATATCAGAAAGGACTCTTAAATTATTGTTTTAAAAAAAAACCGTTTTTAAACTTTATTTTTTTACTAGAAATACCTATTTATCACATGATCAACATCAACAATGAATTCTAACTTCCAATTTCGACTGAGAAACTGGAAAATCATTCATGTACGGAGCATGTGGACATCACTAGAAACCTTATTAATTAACCATTAATTACAAGTTCTTGATATGTTTTCGTCTTCATGCCTTTCTCGTATCCGCAGCATGTAAATATATTAAATAGGACACAACATTGGTACACCATGCCACCTATTTCTTGATTTTTATTTTATTGAAAAATATGTAATAATATATCTGTTTTTCTGCTTTACAACTACCACTTTTGCTTTGGCCACTACGAATGGTGCATAGGGCACTGCACTGATACGCTCAGTACTGTGAGCATTGATAATTTGTTGTAATTTATGTGTAATCCAAATAGCATATCTTTTTTTCTACGCTTCGACGCTGAGCTAATCAATATAACAGTGACAGAAAATATGAATCAGGAACTTGGTATACGCTATAGTGGTATTTAAAACAGAAAATCATGCACTGTATGCAGTTGTCAATGCTAAGTTAAGCTAACGACACACTAAGTTATTTCCGAAAAGCGTCTTATTCTTTGTGATGTCTATTATTAAATATTTAGTAATGCGTGACACGAAAAGCATTTCAGGTTCAAAGTTAAGGAAACCGTTCGTTATTATTCTAATTGGAGTCTAAAGCAATTAAAGTTCCCGGAATAGAAGTCCGGAGACAAATAAGGGTCGCGATGTTTGTTGCATAAAATATTCAGTCATGACTACCCCACGGAATATCTCAATTACCAAACCTTCGGCGTTGTAATTTTAGGACTTTTTAAGCTGACTTAATGGAGTTCTCAAAACGACTGACACAGCAAATTGTCTAAGAAGAAGTACAATAATTTAAATTCACAAAACAATTTAGGACAACCGCTTTGCTTTGGGAAAACGATAAGTTAGTTTAATTGGATAAAATTTATCAATCTACACATCGTAATTTTAATTATGTCAATCAAGGGCCCAATATATATTTTTTTGTAAAAGCTTTATAATTTTAGGACACTTCCAAATTTATGAAATATTACTTTCAAGTAAGCATAATCGACTTGTGTTTTCAAATATGAATCGTGTATGTATAAAACGGAAGTTATTTATTTCAAACAATTCTTTAAAACGATATTTGCTCCTTTAAATAGCTTATTGAGAAAAAATAAGTTCAAGTATTGACGGTTAAAATACTGAAAAGGAAACATATTTATTATAATATGTTATATCACAAGTAAAAAAAGTATGTCTAACCTATGTTCTTTTCTGAAAATAATTCCAATACGTGATTATTTAAAAAATAGTTTAATGGAAAACATTAATTTTCCAGTTTCATAACAAATAGATCGGTTTCTTTAAATGGCACTAAATTCCAAGTTACAGGAGTGAAATCGACATTTATAGCCTGTTCACGTGTAGCACATTCATCAATAGGAACAAAAACACTATTTCCCCCTCTCGATCAACCCTATGTTTAATAAATATTTACTTCGTTTCTTACCCTACTGTTATATGAATCCAAACAACGTACTATAGATACGGAGTACGGACCCTCGACTCCATTTCCGTATTCGATAAGGAAATTTGGTAACACAAAAACGAATCGAAAAACATGACAATAATATTATAGTACCTACACATCGCACCCTCAAATCTCTGTAAAAAATATTTAGATAATAGTGTAATATTACATTAATACCTTGCATATGAAATTTATTATATTGAGCAGAAAAATAATCCATTTTTTTATTACAATTAGTTTATTTAATACGTTATTGAATTATCGTGTATTCGTGGTATTTGTTTTTTAATCAGTTGAGAGCTGCTCATTTACAGGGAATTTATAAAAAATTATGACATTACTATGTCACATATGTAAATGCTTATGTTTTCGCTATTTAGTTTTATTTTCTTTCGTCTTTGTTATGAGTTTTCAAGGAGATTATGGAAGAAATACCTACTGAAAATGTGATAATTTTGATGCATAATACGCTTATCTGTTTAGAGTAGCACTTTTTTGTTTTTTATACAAGTAACATGAAAGAAAACAAGACAAAAGGCTTGGAAAATAAGTTTGAATATCGATTTCATATGATAAAAGGTTGATATCATTAGAATAGAGTACAGAAGGATATCTCCGTCAGATGGAGGAGATACAGTGACAGTTAATGTCGGCCACATTTCCGCTGACCCTTGCTTCTAAGTTTTGTCACGATCGCCGCGTGAATATCGCGTGGGGCAGATTTTTAAATCATTGCTTATTTTACTGTTTACAATATTTGCATTAATTATATTTTTCTGTTGATAGATGTCATGCCCAGCTGGACATCGAGTTCCTGGACGATTTGCAAAAAGATGGAGGGACAGTTGGGGTCAACATCTCAAGAGACAGCGTGGGGTCAAATACAGACACAGGTATACCCAAGAAGGGGAAGATCAATAAAACTCTCTCCTTCTCCTAGCCGAGTCTTCAAGTCGAGCTTACAGAAGTTACTGGACTCGTCTCTTTCAATTATCTCCAATGATTACAAACCACTATCGTGAACACGAGATACTATTAAGAGATCATTATTAATTTGATGAGCGATGTTTTTACGCTTATCAGATTTGATATATTTATATCGCTTGGCACCTGAAGACCTGGGCTACCACACGATAGCGCTAGAGAGTAAATTTATTTTCATGGTAATTAAAAGGAGCCTGATAAAGCTAAATAGGCTTACAAAATGGATGTAGAATTATTGTATGATTTTGTGTCCGCCTCGTAGCACAGTGGTAGTGCATTCGGCTACCGTGCATGAGGTCGCGGGTTCGATTCCTGTAGGGGTCAACATGAAATATTTATTTACATGTGATTTTCATATTAATATTTCATGTGTGATACCTTGGACTGGTATTGAAGCGTATGACTGATCATCTTACCTTTATGAAATAAAAATGATCAATACACACTGCACTTGGTGTACCGATGCAGTGCCCTATGCACCATTGGGTGCGGATAAGGGAGAGTAGTAGTAGTTGTGTTAAGATGTACCGTGTCGTAAAAAAAGAACTTTTTTTTTTTTTTTTTTTTTTTTTAAAAAAGAATCATTTGAGCTCTTATGATATACTCAAATATTTCAATTTCGGGCTGCTTTCAAATAGTCGGAAATAACTGTGTTAGAAAGCAGGAAACAAGTTGTGCTGGAGTGGGATTCGATTTCCATATATTTTTTTAAGAAGACAAACAATGATCGGTAAACAAGCCATAGAGTTCAAAAGAGTTCATAAATCACTGAGCGAATCGTTTATCGCTTCAAGGCAGATAAATAAAACAGAAGTGGGATAAATTTATCAGAAGATAACATAAGTTGTATGCAGGTCCGTAATATTATGCAATGCATCTTCCTTTCCTACACACTGTTATCTTCTTCTCTCTCTTATCTGTGTATAATGGCAAAACGGCTGCGGTAAATGTATTTACAACTATCAAGGATTAAAAATAAATACGATTGTAAAGGTATATAAAAAAAAAAAAGAGATTTTTAAATATCTATTTCTAGAGAAATCCGACTCAGAGGCATAGGAGTCCCCGCTTAAAATTTTGAAATAATCATCAACCTCACAGAGCAGAACACAGAGATCCGGATTCGATTATTGGTTAAAATCACAAACATTTAAAGTGATTATAATGGCTTTTCGCATTGATGTTACCCTTTGTAATAGGGCCTTTTGACAATAATAGTAAGGTGTTATTTAATAAATATTTTGTTGGCGCAACTCGAGTTACAGCACAAATAAATATTTATTTAAATCATTTTTTTCTTTTAAAATACCGTGTACACATATTGTGTATATTATGCATAAATATATATCGTAAAATAAACCGTCTGCTTATTTTTTTATAAGCACTCGGAAAAGCTGTGTATTAATTTTTAAAATTACCGTTAAAATCCCACACTCACTACTTATTTTAATTTTCAGAAATAAATAATCCTTAAAAGCTCTCTTATTTTCAAATTATACAATAAAAGTCGGATGCTTTCTCGGTGTCATTTATTTTTAAAAGCATCATAAAGAATTAACCGTGCAAGATTTCGCGTTCGTATAACATAAACTTTTGGTAAAAGCTCCGAGCATTTCCTTAACGTTAAGATTTGTTTTGTACAGAAATGAGTAAACTTTTTGAATAAAGGCCAGATACTTATATGAAATCAAGACTAAAAGGTCAAAGGTTGTTCAAGTTAAATTCGAATACACTGCCAAATGTGTTCTGAAATTTAGTAAAAGAGCTTTCACCAAAAAGGTAATAGGATTTTCCGCGAACCAGAACGATTCCAGAACTCGAAATAATTTTTTCCCACAGTTTTCTTATTTTGCTTGCCTTTAGTGGCTTAAAAAGATAAATTATCTTGAACAACTTTCAAGTACGATCCGTTATGATTTATATATCTTGAAATGCTTACCCCTATAAAAATATAATTTAGTTTGATAAAGATTTAAGAAAGTTTATGATATATATTACACACTTTTAGAGCAGAAGCGCAATGGCTAAGACGCTGGACTCACGATACGGAGGTTCCGGGTTCAATTCAATTAAAAAAAAAATATAACATTTGCGATACTATTTTTGGTTAAAATTTTTTTAATAAAATAAATTTATCCTACTGGTGATGGTGTTCCACGTGCTAGTTGAAAATAAATTCTGTTTTCTACTATCTACTATACAACTTACAGGTACCATAGTGCCAAAGTGCCAACTAAACTGTTGATTTAATTTATTTCTCTATATCTTGCTTTATTCTGAACACCGTTATAATCTCTAATCTGCATTCAGTGGTATCAGAGAAGTATTTCATGCGTTAGTGAGATTCGTGGTAAAGGGCTTTGCATTTTCCATTCAAACAACCACAGCCGGTTACCTATTGTGTCTAAGTATATTATATTTAACATGCCTTGATATTTAGCAGAATGGGATCTTTCCTACATTTACATACATTCATATCGTAGTGCACTGCACGGGAGGTAAACTGTAGGCTGCAAACTGCAATATAAGCGTAAATTATGCATATTTTACCGGCGCACGTCTCTGTTTGTTCTCCGAACTTCCATAGTCTCATGTGGCGCGTGTATGGGATGTTATTAAACATATAAACAATGTATATTTATATAATTATATAAATGTACATACTTCACACACACGAACTTATTTCAGACGTGTGCTTATTACAATATCGATACTGGTATAAATGCAGGGCCAGACTAAAAGGCCCAAATGCAGATGGCTGTAAGATTAGGAATCACCATTCACAAGTTCGCAAAACCAACGTGTGATTTTACTTAGAAGCAAAACATATATCTCCGTGTAATGAATCCAGCATTTGGTCGCGTAATTAACCTTCTTTTCTTCCGCTTTTTCCAGTTAAAACTGAATCTATTAAATTTCGCGGATTAGTTTAAAAAAATCGGTAGAGTGGTGCTAGACTGAAAAAAGACTCAATAGTCTTTTAAACAGTCTAGGAAAAGGGTGGGGTTTTCACTGTAATCCAGCGTATTAACCCATTCTCCTTCATCACCAATATTCACCAAAAGCAGCAGATCTTCATCGCCTACATTCGAATTTTGTAACGGTAAGATAATATACAACTGTCAGGATATTTTTATTGGCTAATTAGTTAAAATAAGACGAGGGGTACGATTATTTCTTATATTGGTTTATAAATAAGCGAGATATCCGAAGTAGAAAAATGTCATTTTTAATTCGGCCTGAAAAGGTAAAACGAACAACTTACTGATCGTGTCTAACGGCATGCAGTACGTAGAGACAGAGGAAGTTCTGTAATTTGAGTCTGTTTGTCTTTTTCTTTCTACCTCAATGGAAATACACGAACGCGTCATGCTCCTAACAAACATAATAGAATGGGGTTGCACTGAAACTTAATAAAAAAAAAATATCGGTTTAGGAAAGGGATGGAAACACTTTTCTTAGACAGAAATGTGGCGGTCAGAGTAAGTTGTAATTCGGGGTACTCAGTTTATATTAAATAAATTAGGATTTAAGGAAGTATAGCCTAGTATAAAAAAGGAAAAAATCCTAACTCATTTTTCATTACATGGCATGATAGATGCACCATCTTTACTGACTCAAGTGACTTTTTGTATTCCAGTCCGTAGGTTGAGAAATAATGACGTGCTGTTCCTTAGTCACCACAAAACTATGGTTTTCATGCCCCATTGTCTCGATTGTGTCGAATTGTAAACTCAAGACGGGCTCTGGACTTCTTCGGTGTAAGTCTATCAAGATTAAAACATTCACTGAAGTAGACCCGATCCTGTCTTGAGTGTGTCCACATTTTATTGCATAACTGTCTTGGCTTCACCAATTTAATGTTCTGTCACTTATTTTTACTGCTTGTTATCCCTTTTTTGCTTAACTATGTATTTAAAATGGATTTTTCCGTAAATAAATAAATAATAAAAATTTTTTTTTTAAATACTTAGAAATTTCTGTAAAAAACCGGGCCAAATTTGGAACTGTTGTTAACTTTGTGACACATTAGAGGAAACTTCATAACATGGTTTCAGTGAAGATTTTTTTTACATAAACAAAAATTAAAGTTCCTCTGATACACTCAAATATTTCAATTTTTGAATGCTTTTGAATAATCGGAAATAACTGTGCCAGAGAGCAGGAAACAAGTTTGTGCCGAAGTGGGATTCGAACCTAGAGATCTAATCCGGAGTCCTCGAATCTACCACTAGACTACAACCCGGTTATTTCAGAACAAAGTTTTATTAATGTTGAATTTAAACATTTTTACATAAATTATGATTATCCTAATAACGGTAATAATACCGTGATCCGGTACTGTGATTGGGAAACGTTGGTACTCCCGCCCCCGCCCTCTCTGTCCTTTGTATGCAGATCTGAAGTGTACTTCAAATGCATTTTTATTCACCCAGATGTTGCGAACGCGACGCATTTTTTCGCCATGTCTGTAATTTGGAATGCAAGGGACCACAACTTACTGATGACAGGATTAGAAAAAGAAGAAACTTTATCAAAAGCAACTTGGGAGAGTTTAAAAATGGAAAAAACGAACATCCATTACAAATAAACCAATGTTGAGACTGCAGATAAGTGAACGTGAAAACATACAATTTAATATCGAATACTAACATTACATTAAATACTGCGTATGTAGTGTACCTGATATTTACCATCACGCTTCAACTCTGATGTGCAACAAGGAGACAAATCAACCAATTTGTTGGACAAGTTTATTGTGGTAGATTATTTATTTTTTACAGGACACAACACGTATTCACGAGTTGTATTATTACCGTTTGATGAATCATTCAAAATTCCAATGTCAACTCGTAATTTTTACAATGAAAAACATCTACTGGTAATACCAAACGTCACGTTTGTATACTACAAAATTCCGTACAGTAAACTGAAAAATAGTGCATCTACATCATATTAGAGTTGAAGGTGTAACTATGACTTTGGAAAAAAGTTGAGCTTTCAAAAAAATCAGCTGCTTGTAAAGAAGTTTTCAAAAGTGCACGTAACAACAAAACAGTAAATATTAAAAAAGTAAGCGTGATTTAATATGACAGTTCTATTTATTTTAATCTGTTACTATAGCATAATTGGGGGGGTATAGTTTTAAAAGATATATACGTAAGTGTAACAGGTCTTAGCTAAAACACGTGGGTTTTTCTCAAAAACTACGTATTCAAATAAAAAAAAAAAAGAACACTATCAATCGACCCCAAAATATGACGGTAGATTCTCTGGTATTAACATAAAAGTACAATATCCCGGTTATCAAATGACAATATTTTGTAACAAAATGTGATTTTCCATAAAAAATATTATACTTTATTGTAAGTGATACCTTGGACAGCGCTATGAAGCGTTTTTCCGCCAATATTGTCATCTTGTCTAGGTAGTTTTCTCATTCATTCACTGCACTTGATATTTTGAGTTAAATTATAAAAAAATTATTGCCATAACAATGTATAAATATAATATAGAGGATTATGTTTCATCTTAATATCATATTTTAATTTTATTTCTGAAAAGAAAATATTACAGAAATCAAACCATTTTTACTGTTTTTTTTAATACCTTTGTTGTGGTCCATAATCAACAATTTCAACTCAAATGAGAACTTAATAGAAAACGTTTGGAGTTGCATCCGACTGATTTTCATGATTAAAATTTTGTTTTACTGATTAAAAAAGCATGATAGATTTTAATGTATTTTTTATTTTATTTTAGATCAGTGATGAAGAATTTTATATTATTTCTATTTCAACATCAAAGCCTTTCTTCGAAATAATACCCAATGAAACGCTTGTGTTTGTATTTACCCAGAGTATAAACAAAATTTAAAAAACATTTTGAGTGTGTCCAAACACTTGTAGACAAAAACTGGATTTCACCCATTAGATGTCAAATTCTAAAATGAATTTAAAGATATGTTTTAGACAAAAACAATATTTATTTAAAATAAGAACCGCCAGAAACCACAAACGAAAACCTTTAAAAAGGTATATCCATTAAAATCAAATTGCATTTCACAGCCGTTCAAGGCAAGTAAATTAAGCCCTTTAAATGCGACGACGCTGAACGCCTGGCGAGACACCACAGGTTAAGGCGTCGGCGTCGCGGCGCTTTCCTTTGAGCGACGCTCGGTAAACGCTACAGCGCCGCACTTTCACAAACGCTTTTACAAAGCCCGCAGAGAAACTCACGGCGCGCCGCAACAAGTGGGTGGAAGCAAACAATATATTGAAGCTTTTACTTTGCGAGAGTTTCAGCAGTTTCACATATCAGAAAACTGTATTAAAAAATCTTCGATAAAGTTTTTATTATAAGGATGTTGTCAATTAATTAAGTTTTAACAATTTTTTGAATGAATACAAATACTTGTAGACAAATTACTGGATTATACCCATGCTGGGCTGATATCAGGTATTATTGATATCTCAACAGAGACAGAGAAACTCTTGGAAAAAGAATGTGGGTTTTCTAGGCGTTTACAGGGCTTATGACTGTCATTGGCTTTGTCATACATGGTTGTCAGATGATGGGCGGATTGGGGAATTTGTAAACATAAAGTGGCCACTTAACCCAGCCAAATGACAGGTATAAGCCCTGTAAACGCCTAGATTTAACCACATTCGTTTCCAGAGTTTCTCTGTCTCTGTTGAGTAATAATTATATAATAAAATTAATTAATTGTTTAAAAGCGTTGATTTATATAAAATAAGCCATAAATTTATTGATGTGTAATTTTTAAATTAGTACAAACTTTAAGTTTTAGGCCATAAATGAAACTACGGCATTGTTAAATAAATTTTATTAAAATACTTTAATATTAGCGTTTATTAGTAGATATAAACGAATTAAAAGAGTCTATTTTCTACTGTCATCCAGCGAAGGCGTTTTAACTGGCTATTTGGCCAACTACGTATGTCCTCCCGAGAGCCTTAACCATGCATCCCTATTTTACAAGGCATCAGGTTCTCGGCGTCCTGGACTCCCACTGTTGACAATCGTCGGCAGTTTGTGCCAGAGCTGGGACGTGGACCTGACTTGGGACATTCACGGAAACTGGAGCTGATCGCTTGGCTTGGAGTCAGTTTGTGGAATCCATCATGCTCCACATAGAGAGCGGATATGGTATGATGATGATAAGATGTTGAGGTCCATTTTTATCAATATTGTTAATAATGTTACAAAAGCGATTAAAAGTATGACATTAAAAACATTAAAATATACTTGATAAAGAAAGTTAAGATATTCTGTTGATTAACAAACTCAGCCATTGCCCAATGTATGCTAATATTTAAAAATAAAGTTAATTTATTGACCTGCGGCATTCAATCATGTTTAATAACCTTACTTCAAAGCTACAGGAAAATTTATAAGAATATAAAAAACTGAAATTTTCAACATTAAGTTTCGACTGAAATATTACATAATCTAAAAACAATTTCACCTATTGCGCTTTTGTCTATGATGCATTCCTTTGTGTTTGCACTTCCGAAACGTGTATGCAAATAAATTTATTGCGCTTCACCCACTCTCGAGTCCTTAGTCCGTAGGCTTTAGTCAAATGCAGAAAGGCTCTCAAGGAGACAGGAGCAGATGGGAACGTAAAAAGATTAGAAAGGAATGAAAAGGCAGCGAGCAGATCCAATCTACTTCCAATACGAAAAGTTCCCCCCAATTGAAAAGGTCCCATAAACGTCTCCATCGGTACTGAAGCTGAAATTTTATGGGAAATGCAAGGAAATTATTCCTTCATTTCGACACTGAAAAATTATATTAAATATATTGGAAATCATTCGAAGCTGGTTTCTAAATTATTGAATAGTTAGTACTACTACTACTACTACTTTCCCTTACCCGCACCCAATGGTGCATAGGGCACTGCATCGGTACACCAAGTGCAGTGTATCGCTTCGAATATCTAGTTATACACAAATAGTAAGTTGACATCTACGCTTCAAACTTGTCCAAGGTATTTTAGGCGTCACCTAGTTGGTGACCAATAGTAGTACTGATTTATGTGGGTGCACTTAGGCGAGAAAGTAAAAAGGCACTTACGTTTTACTCAATGCGTTTATTCACTAAAATTTAAAACTACTGAAGCTTAACACTTGAGATGAGATTCTACAAACTTAATATAGGCAAAATAAAACGATGATTTGAAATTACAGTTGGCGGTAATTCTGGTGCCTAAATTCCGCGTGCGAGACGAAGGAGGAGTCCAAAGTATTCTCGAGCAGTTGGCCATTCGTTCGTTTACGCCGGTCGGCAGGTCGGGCGTCGGCAATTGCGGCCCGTGACGTCATTGTCGCCACGGCCACAGTATCACACTAAATTTGAATTTGGAATCTCAGTAAATAAAATATTTCGTGTTAAGCCTGTCGGGAACCGAACCTGCGACCTCATGCACGGTAGCCAAATGAGCTAACACTATGCTGTGAGGCGGACAAATACATAATATAACTTAACTTAAAGCTCAGCCAGATTATTAATTACAAAATGGCTGTCTTAAATCCTACTTTATTATTATTAATGCACCTAAGTAGTCCGTTTATTTTCCCCGAATTTAGGACTTTTCCCAATTTTAATTTTCTCCTTTGTAGATCCGCAGTCCATTAATCATGCTCGGTATAAAGTTAGCTGGCGGAGCGAAATCTCAATATCCTACTCAAACTCCAACTCAGAAACTACTCCAATTAGTTAACCCTTTCCGTGAGTGGCACAGGGTGGCACCGGAAACTGATTATTGCGTCTATTTTAAATTCGTACGTAAATGTGCAGCAAGTAAAATTGGATATCGTATTATCTTGGATATACGGAAATATAATTAATACAACAAATACTCTGTACACACCCAAAATGTTGTAATATTATTCTCTGGATCTAAATTTAAGTTAGATAAAGTGCAGAGTCATTGCAGGCGATTTTTAGTAATTAATTTAACTCGGTAAGAGTAAATGAATTAATTTGATAATTAAATACTTATATCTTCAATATCAATGCATAGATGGATTTAGTTAGCGCTGGTAAAGGGTTTTTGATTCGTAACATATATACAAAATTAAAATATGTGACCTGTGTGGATATTCGACTAATAAGGCGGTAAGGTGGAATGTAGTGGTACATAAAGTGGCCACTTTAAACCAGCCAGTGACAGTTCATAGGCCCTGTAAACGCTCGAATATCCATATTCCTGATTTGGAAAAAAAAATCTACCACATCTCGGGTAGGGATATAAAATGAAAAAAAAAAAAATGTAATTAGTTTATCAAACGTAATCGATTTAAGAAGTGCATAAATTTCGCCGCATTGTGTTTGATAGGTATAAGCAATGGACAATACCATGTGCAGTGTATGTGGACCTGGTGAAGGTTCTGTTTAATTTATATAATTCACAGTGCACTCATCGGAAGGGAATGGGGTTTATTATTGTGGATTAAAATGTAATAACCCCATCCTTTTGCAGATTATTCTTGCCATTTTGCGGGAAACTGCGATGGTTAACATAGATATTTATAGGTTTGATTGAGTGAGTATTCTTAGGGCCGGTTTTATAAACATCGGTTAGTAAAGTTTGATATACCAATCGGGTAATTTTCTATTACACAAAATGTATGGATATATTACCTGGGATTATTAGGACCAAGGTTACTGACTGATGTTTATAAAACCGTCCACGTAGATGATTGATGCTAGATGGGATTCTTAAATTTATCTATTTGCAATTAGTACAATGCTACTAAAGTTCGGGTGAGTTACAATAATTAAGGAAATCCTCACGAAGGTGGAAAAGGGTTGGGAATGGGCGGAATTGCTGACTCAGTTATAAAAAGTTGCCAGATAGTTGCAAAATGAACATTTTCAAATTCATTATTCTGACAAACAAGATGTTTTTTAAGGCGAGGCTAAGAGGATAGGATAAAACAATTAAGTTTCGGCAAATTAGAATTCTGGAAATGCAAGATTTTTTATTCACAAATATTTGAAATCATCTAATCACAATCCTCGTGTCGAGATCTTCTTCGTTCCAAATTCTTATCACGTCCAGCGCAGCAGCCAACCAATATTGAGTGCCCTGGACGGGAGCACAGTACCGACATCTTTTGGGTCGTTTTTTCCTAAAACTATGTGGTGCTTGTTGTAGAATTGGGGTGAACCACAAAATTATCAAAATATCTGAAAGGACTCTTATGTATTGTTTTAACCGTTTTTAATCTTTTATTTTTTACTAGAAATACCCTATTTATCACATTGGTCAACATCAACATGAATTCTAACTTCCATTTTCGAATGTGAAACTGGTATATCATTCATAGTTCTACTTTTTGCGGTAAATTCTTCTATTCGCAGCGTACGCGTTGCCATGTATACGGAGCATGTGTACATCACTAGAATCCTTATTAAATTAACCATTAATTACAAGTTCTTGATATGTTTTCGTCTTCATGCCTTTCTCGTATCAGCAGCATGTAAATATCATAAACTAGGACACAACATTGGGAACCACCAGGCCACCTTATTTCTTTGAATTTTATTTTATTGAAAAAATGTAATAATATATCTGTTTTTCTGCTTTACAACTACACTTTTGTTGGCACTACAGGTGACATGACATTGTACTGATAAAACCAATGCACAAAAAAAGGGTATTAAAAAAAAAATGCTTTTTTTTTTTTTGCCTTTGAAAATACTTTTTTTAAATTTTTTAGTTTAAGGGAATTTAAAACCCTGTCATAAAAACTGTCAAATTGTTTTTGGGGGGTTTTTGTAACGTTTTTTAAAAGTTAAAAAACTTTGGTTTTTGTATCTTTTAAATACGAAAAAAACCAATAACATTTTTTTTTATTAGCTAAATATAAATTTTGAGACAAACATCGATTAACTTACATCGCGTTTCAAAAATCATATTTGGGTCTTTTGCAAATTTGACAGACTGCACGTTTCTGAAAAAGAAAACTTTTTGTTTTTAAACAAGAAACTGTCTATTTTAAGCGGCTTAAAACAAATTCACGTTTAATCTGCCACAAATGTTCTAGCAAGTTTTTTATGTTGTAAGAAAAAAAAACCCTTTTAAAGTTTCCCTTAAAATGAATAGAGTTTAGTATTGAGCGTCCCCCCCCCCCCCCCCCCCCCCCCCCCCCCCCCCCAAAAAGCGCTACAAATACCTTATTTCCTTACACCATTACGAGAGGTATCAAACCCACAAATCACCTAATAACTCCCCTATCACAATGCGTGACGTCACAGGTAGCAGGAGATAAGGAGAGATGATTAACTGAATCTGAGATAGAGGCACTGTCAGCCTAACAATAGTGATGTTACTGTAAAGACCTGTTAACACCGTGTAATGTTAACATTGGTGAGAGGAGCTGTATATTATAGAGACTATTATCGTTTATAATTATAGTTGGGCCAATTTAATAGGTCACATTTGACACTTCATCAAGATTCAACAACATAACCTTGTAAGGGCGGGTCCAAAATATTATATATTTTTTCGAAGTTATAACTACACAATTGCTTAACTTTTTTTCCATTACGATTACATATTTATTGTAATAATGACAAAATAAGGGAATTGTACGATTTACTTTCACTAATAAACCATTCTAAACATAATAAACTTTTTCTGTTCTAAACGTCGTTACAATGTTGCATCAGCGAACCTTTCTTCTAGAGGGTGTACCCAAAAAAATCGAAATGTTGATAAGTAGATCGATCGATGATTACTTGTGAAGGAATATTTCACCATAGACGAATAATTTCTCAATTCTGGGTGTTGTGGTGTATTTTTCAGTACCTCCTTCCATATCCTCTCTTCCTACCTGCTGACAAGCCCTCTATAATAGAGACTTAGCGGGGGTTATTCCTTTTTAAAATAATCTTTACATACTTTTTCATAGTAACTGAATTCGATTCACATAATATAAATATTATGTTTGAAGTCCGAATCGATTCATTCACTTTAATTGATGTTGAGCAGGTCACCTCACTATTAAAACTGACAAATGTCAAATGTGACCTATTAAAATGGCCCTACTATAGTAGTTATAATAAATAAAATAAAAACAACATTAAGATGAATTGAATTTTTACAATTAATTTAGAGTACATAGACATTTACTACCTCTCTTCAAACCTTTAATACATCATTCATCCTCTTTCCTAACCCTTTCCTTCCTTCCTCTATTCCATCTCCCGATTTCATATATTTTAAACTGCACACAAACTTGTTAATAATGCAATGTATTTTTAAGCTTTATCTCTCCCTACCAATAATCGGTACAATAAATGCTTATTACTAAAATAATTAAAGGTTGGCGGTTTTAAGATATCGCTTAAAAGCAATAAGCCCGCCCTTGTATACTAAATTCCATTAAGAAGAAATGAGCTGTGAATCTCTCAACAAATTTTTATCCAAGGTTTTATAACTAAAAAAACAATGAGCATTTTCTGAAATATGAAATTAATCATAAAAATATTTTTTACTATGCAAAACATCCTCAGAAGGACGATACATGCAATTGTAAGTAGATAAATAAGTAAGCGAGGAAAATTAATTTAAATAACTATTTTGGGAGCGGTTATTATTAATTTATTAACGCTAAGCGTGGGATTTATTGACACTAAAAGCGGTATTTATTAACGCAAAGAGCAAAAAATTGTATTTTAGAGGTCTTTCGATTGTTATAATATATCACTAATAAAGATAAAAGTATTTACTTTGCAAATAGTGCTTCTTAGTTTGATTTCACGGTGATGTCACAAACGTTAAATGCAATCCCTATGTGAAGCATATGGGTTCCGCAAACTGCCTCCAAGCAAAGTGATTGGCGGTTGGACGTGAATTTAGTAATAATAAAACGTTTACTGTTATTTATAATCCGTTAAAAATAACGTTCCATTCTGCTACGGTGTGAACGGGCTTTAAGAAAAGCGGTTTTGTGACAAAGTTTACAGATAGGTGTCACTGTTGTCTATGTAGTCTAGGTGGATAGAGTTATTGTGGGCTAGGTGGGTCTTTGTTAGACTGGGGTTGAGTTTGGAACGGGTCAATAGGCCCCATCCGTCATCCTATCTACAACCCGTGTTTTGAGCACCATTCAAGTTTCATTATACATGAAACAAACTCAACTGAAGCCGTGTAATTAGTCAATTAGTACGTGAATTGGGCGTATATTTAACGTCACACCACATTATTATAATTACTAGGATCTTGCTTAAGTACTTCTTAAGATTTAAATTATACAGCATTGCACGACAAAATAACGAAAAGGTCTCTTACAATGGATTCGTGTCATGTTTAAGCGAATGGATGATGATAAGAACTGCTAAAAAAAATCTATGGTGCAGTAGTGTGCCTGGATGTAGCAAGTCGAGATAAGGCCCGAGAAAGACATGGCCTGAACAATAAAACAAGTGCTGATAAGATGGGCTTGTGAGAAGTCGGAATAATTCGACGTGCGTGCATGAGAAGAAGTATTAAAGTGAAAGAAGCAAGAGAAGTATGGCCAGGACAGAGTGGTGTGGCATTCTATCCTCTCTGCCTACCCCTTCCGGGGAAATGGCGTGAATGGTAAGTTAACATCAGTTAGTTACCAATAATGCTTGTTCTGGATTATGGCCGTATTTTTTGAGTATTTAGTTCACAATAAGTCCCAGAAAATGTGTAAGAAACGTCGGTGACACATAGCCCAAAACACGGCATAAATAACCCAGAAGAGCATTATTCGGTATCCTGAATTACCATGAAAATCTTTGTTTACAAATGTATCGTGGAAACTGATTGAGTAGCAAGAAATGTAGTTCGTGAGATAACTTCCCGAGTAAGTGGAGTTAATAAAACTATTTGTTATGCAGCTAAAAGCGCACGAGCATTATATAAACAAATAAAGACCGCAGAATATTCCCGAAGAAATAGATAAGTAGATCCCCGTTCAAATGTGAGTATTCTCACAAATTTATGTCATCGAAAAGTTTTTGTGTCAGATGTCATATTTATGTGGAACCCGTGAATCACCATTGGATGGAATACACCCTCTGTTAAAGCAATCATGTGAATAAAATAGATCTGAGCCCATCAAATTCCCGTAAAATTTTACGTGTTTTTTATGCCTGTTCCCAATTGGGTATTGCATAATCCAAACGACACTCTTACCTTTTAATAGTTTGTGTTTACTTTATTCATTTATTTATATATATATATTTTAACGTTATGCACACGGAGCTATGTGGGTATAATAAATTGACATTAATATATCAAGGCAAAATACATAACATAGCACCAATTAAGTGCACAACGCAATGTACAAAATACATTTCAGAGGATATAAGATTGAGGAAACGAGTATTTGAAATGTTTAAGCTGTTATCAATATATTCTATTGTGGTACGTGTGTGGAGTGTGGTGGAAGTGTTGGGAAATATGTTCTGAACATTTTTAAGTGTATATTCACTTAATATTTATATTATTTAATTTATTTATAGACCAACTCCCATAAAATTTATTATTTATCTATAAAAATACTAGCACCCAATGGTGCTTAGGGCACTGCATTGGTAGACCAAGTGCAGAGAATCTTTATCATTTATCACATGAAGGCAAGGAGATCAGTCTTACGCTTCAGCGCCAGTCCAAGGTATAAACATATAAAAATATTTATATGTGAAAAATCATATTCAAATAAATGTTTCATATTGACCCCCATCATAAATCGAACCTGCGACCTCATGTGCCAGAATTGCGAATTGTTTACTACGAAAATTTTCCTATGTGGAAAGGGTTCCTTTATGGTTGCAATACTGCCCCAATAGTTAAGTACCTACTTAATTGAAACGTTTAATTATATAAAAAAAATTCATTTTATAACTTTTATCAATAATGTCATTTCAAACTAAACCCTTTTTAATTCCCGCTCAGCAGAAAGCTTAAAATCAATACGGCTTCCTTGTATCCAAGGCAATCAAGTGTAAGGATAAATTATTACATTTTTTGTTTACATAGATATACATTAAAAACACATATATATAACAATAAAAAAATATATAAACAAAAATCCCACCAAGGCATAGCCTGTTTGTGGGTATACTGTGAAAGTCAAACAGTGTGCACGTGGCAAAAGAGAAAAATAAAGTCATGTAGAAATGGAAAAATAACAGATAATGTAAACAAGATAGTTAAAAAAAGAATGAATACAAGATATTGGTATCTTTATACCGGAAGAAGAAGAGGGGAAATAATTATAATATATAAAATAAAAAATGACGTAGATTATGTTATAGTTATGGTCTTTAAAGTAAGAATGATTCTACCTTTACACTATGTATCCAACTTTGTGTTAATTTTTTAAAAGATGAAAAATTTGGAAAATCTGACAATGCCATTTTATTGTCAGTTAAAAAAGAATTTGAATTATGAAAAGAATGAAGAATGTCTGTCGAGGGAGTATACCGGTGGTTTTCAAAAGCTATTAATTTGTAAACTTCATAAATCCTATCCAAAGTCACGAAAAAAATTGCAAATAAAAATCCTTTTGATATCTTATGTAGTTGTCTAAATTAAATCCTATTAAAAAATATATGTTCTTTTCCCAGTCTCAATCTTTTGTATTGGTTTGCAGTAAGGATTGGGATCTCGTTCTGCTTATCTTTTAATACAGTGTTTAGTTACAAATAAGCGAAATGAGTTACGGTAAACATATTTATTATTCACAAAAGTGTTGTGTATTTTGTAATTAATTTTCATGACAGTTGATAAATACTTTTCTTGTAACATCTTATTTAAGAAAAATAAGCACGATTTTGAATATACCATATTTGCACATGGAAATAATAAAGGCAACAGTCGGGCCTAAGCAAGAATCGAAATCATTATTGTAGGCACCAAATATTTTGACGGCTAAATCAAGTGCCATTTCTATAAATTCTGATACAGTTTAAACAAATCAGCATAGAATGGTCTAAAATTTACATAAAAACTGAATCTTTATCACTTATCACAGTTCAGCGCAAACGACGTCTATAAATTCTAGTCCAATAAAATCAGTTTCATGTAAACTATACCCCAAAAGCAATCATTCAAGCGACCCCTATTTTTACTGTATCAAGGTCGAATCAATCATATTGACATCCCACATATTTTTTATATTGATGACAATGGTATGATGTATAACACACTTAAATTGTTTGAAAAGCACAAAAGCATAATACATTCTTTTTAACAAGTACTCGGTACATTCTTTAGGATCTTTTACAAAATATCCTCTAGAGGTTTAGAAAAAACTTGTTTCAATATCAATTTTTATCTCTTCTGAAAAGAAAAAGAACATTTTTTATTGTTTTTATTTCTTCCATTACGTTTTATTTATTTAAAATGCAGCTAAATGATGGTTATTCATTTAATATATTTATGATATAATAATTGTCAAAACCCTAGTACAAATACATTACAATAACACATAAGTTCAAATTAAATTTATGGGTGCACTTCTCGACTGTTCAAAATTTTATAGAAAAACCCCACTGTACAAAATCTTTCTAACGCAGTTATTTACTACATCCTCAACTATTACTCTCTCTTATCTCCTCCCGATGGTGCATAGGACACTGGTACACCAAGTGCAGTGTTATTCACCGGTGATAAATAATGCTAATTTCAAAAATCATATTCTAATACATCTTCAATAGGTACTACTACAACTTTTTTCCCTTATCCGCATCCAATATTGATAGGGCACTGGATCGACACAGAAAGTACATTGTTATACGAAGCCAAGATGATTAGTCTTACGGTTCAGCTACCTTCCAAGGTAATCAAATATGAAATATCTTTTGTTGAAAAATCACAATGAAATAAATACTCGTATATACAATTTGAGCGTAAATATTTATTTTTATTCATTACCCTTTATGGCATTTGTTTATATGACATTGCATTATAATATTCATGCTTAATAAATTTAATTTGTTGGTTAGGATATTTTTATAAAGTCCTTTGGTAGATGTAAAAAGCGTAAATAAAGGCATTAAATTCATGAAATTACTATAAACCCTCGTAATTTGTAATACCAAAAAAAGAAAGTACCTCTAGTTTTTAAATATTTGAATGGTACTCAATTTATATTTAACGAAATACTTATCGAGTACCACACGGAACGATAAAATATTCAATTAGATTTGTAAGCTGGTCTTTGATCAATTGAATTTGGGAATGTAATTGGTGCGTAAGTCATAAAATTAACATCTTTAAATTGAAAGTGGATTGAAATCACCGGAAGAGGAAATTATTTATTGAATTAATCAGCGGAAGTACTCGAGTGGCCATTATGCTAATTTTAAATTATTCTTACAAAACTACGATACCTAAAGAACTATTAAAATATTAGAACTGACAATTAAACATCGTAAATTATATTCATAAATTGTATCTTTTATCTGATTTTTATTTCAATAATATTTTAATATTTAAGCATGTCATTTTGTGTATGTAAAACTTGATAAAAAAAATATTCAAAATATTTTGACGTGATAACGTCTAATAAATCGATGAACGCCTGCTGCACACACAAAAAGCATGACTCATTGTCACGTTCCGCCTGAGACGAGTGTGCAAGCGAGAGCGCGGAACAAGCGATAGAGAGGCACGATCGGCCTAAGCGTTCGGTTTGTGACGCATCTATCTCTCTTCCACTCGTTTATTGTTAATAGCATATTGTTACTTGTAATTAATTTGTGTTTTTATAGTATAATTTAAGTAAACAAATATTTGAATATAAAGAGTGAAAAAAAAAAAAAAATTTTAATTAACTACTGCCTTTGTATATTTTACAAAAAATTATAATTCAGTAACAATAATTCAATTCAATCTGCTTTAGGAAAACAAGGGGTTTTTCGTGCTTTTATTTCTTTAATGATTTATTTTGAAAATTACAAATTGCCCTGTTGTCATTTCTTAAGCATGAGAAAGTTATTACTTTATTACAGAACTGTCAAAATTGATTACGGTTTTAAAAAAATCACTACAAGACGTCTTAGACATTGTCATGTCAATTAAAGTCATAACAATGAATGCACATATCTAGTAATTTATAATTCTTTGCACTATACCATTATAATGAAGTTTTCCGATAGCATTTTGCTATAATTAGCACGCTGTCTCTAATAACAGATCAGTATGAAGGGCATATAATTTACAGCGCATTGACTATGTGAGAAATTCCTGAGGTCTATTGTTGTAAAGGTATTATGCTGGAGTACGTACTCGGTCAGTGAATGTACGTGTAATTATATGTTAGTTTATACTGTTGTAGACAGTGTAGGAAAACAATACTGTAATATTTTTATTTTTATATCCCTACAGAGATGAGGTAGAATTTTTTCAAATTCAGGAATATGGATATTCGAGCGTTTACAGGGCTTATGCATAAATACAAAATCAAAAATGTTACCTGGTGTGGATATTCGCTAATAAGCGGAATGGGGAATGTTGTAGTACCTACATAAAGTGGCCACTTAACCCAGCCAATGACAGGTCATAAGCCCTGTAAACGCTCGAATATCCATGTTCCTGAATTTGAAAAAAATCTACCTCATCTCTGTAGGGATATAAAAATAAAAATATATACCTACTCCCGTCTTGGGATAAATCCAGCTTTGTGTGCAAGTATTTGAACACGACGACAACATAATGTTTGCAGTTATAATGTGACATTTTTAGTCTTGGCAAGAATCTAATTTTTATGAAATTAAACAACTTTTGTTTTAAACGAATTTTTTATTTTTTAACACGCCAACCGGTTTCGGAGACACTATTCCTTCATCAGGGCTTTGTGTAATAATAATTTAAAATTAAGTAATAAGTCGCTAACTAAAAATAGGTTGACCAGGTACTGGGATAAGGGGTGGAGAGGGGAGTGAAGTCGGGGGAGAAACACATGATCGGTGCATTGAAATGTCATCCCAATAATTCATAATTATGGAAAACTACAAAGTGAGTGCTACAAACATTGAGTTAATATAATTTTTATTTATTTTGCAAAAGAAAAACCAAAAATATTTGAATAAAATATAAATAGGGGGTAATCATTTACCATCAAAGTTTCATATAAATGTTACTCTTAAATCTAAACGTCTGTGAAGACTTTTCAAGAAGGGAATGTTTAAAAAATTATTTTAAAAAAAAAAACCGATACCTGGCTTTTAGCTTATTTGGCAGTCCATCATCATCATCATCATCATCATTCCATATTCGTTCCCCATGTGGAGCATATGGATTCCACAAACTGCCTCCAAGCCAAGCGATCGGCCGCCGGTTTCCGTGCATCCGTCAAGTCAGGTCCTCGTCCCTCAGCTCTGACGCAAACTGCCATAAACGTCATAAATAGCAATCCTGGACTATAAATATCATGCCATGACCAATGAACACAATACTTGGTGTAACAAAACTCGATGTACAAGCGGGAAACCAGTGAATCTACATAATATTTGGAGTCAATTATATCTATAATTTTTATTTTATTTAACTCCTAGTTTTCGAGAAAATTGAGTAAGTAGTAATTATAATTAAATATAATTTCTTTGATCTAATTAATACTATGTATTAGGAAAACAAAAGCAAAAACTAAATCTTAGCAAGAATTCGTACAATTTTATTTAATCTACGGTACTTATGAAAGCTTTGAAAAAAAAAAAAAAAAAAATTTGAAGCTCAGATTCAAAAATCATCTTACACATTCGACTCCAAATATGATGTAGATTCACCAGTTTTCGGGTTGTACTACGAGTTTTGTTACATCATGTATATTATTAAAATAATAATAAATAAATATTTTATCGTAGGTTCATCAAAAAGCCCTAATACCTAAAAAACGCAGTGTCCCAATAAAATCAAAAAAATTTACTATCAAAACAACCTTGTTTAACTTTTAACCACGAAGCCCTATTCTCGAGATTGATTCCGCGAATTGTGGCAGCAATTCGTGATGATGCAATGTAAGTTCCACTTGTATTGATCGCCCAACACAGTTCCACCGTGTTCCCTAATGACTCAGTGTGTTTCCCTCTGGGAGTTCTGTGGATAAATGTATAATGCCTACAGTCGCAATCGTGGCACAAACCTACCAGCTACCAGTCTGAAGGGCGCCTGCTTACCCTAAAAAATGGATAACTAGGGGGTTATTGGGTATCGAATGAAATTCCAAAAGTTGCATTAATTTATGTTAGTTAATCTATCAATGTGGAATTAAGATACAATGGTAATAATTTAGCCAATAAGTATACAATGGAAATTACTAGAAATTAATGGTAATTATCTCATTTTCTTACTGATAAATAATTAGTTACGTATAAGGACAATCTTGAAAATCAGATAGAATAAACTTAAGAAGAGTAAAACAAACTAATATTTCCAGGAAAAATTTGGACTTAAGTGTTAATTTAATGATTCCGTCTTTTTTAAAGATTTTGTCCGCCTCGTAGCACAGTTGTAGCGCATTTGGCTACCGTGAATGAGGTCACGGTTTCGATTCCCGTGATCTACATGAAGTATTTATTTACATGTGATTTTCATATTTATATTTCATGTGTGATACCTTGGACTGGTACTGAAGCGTAAGACTGATCATCTTTCCTTCGTGTAATAAAATGATCAAGATACCCTGCACTTGGTGTACCAATTCAGTGCCATATGCACCATTGGGTGCGGATAAGGGAAAGTAGTATGCAGCGAAGATAATATATAAGTTTTTTAATGTATATTAACAATTTGTTTGCACTTGAAAATGTAATAGTAAAATTTACTGAATGATCGTTAAACTAATAAGCATTGACACGATTTAATCGATTCGCCGATTCCCATCAACGGAAATGTTAAAGTACGTATTCTAACTCAATGTAACTTTATTATCGTCGCTACTAATATGTTGATCCGAGTAATAATCCAAATTGGATTCAACCTGGTATCAACCCCCGTAACGTGATTAAATTGAATTTAACTACACAATTACATGGAAATGATATGCAGAAAGTATTGATTTATAATCCATTCTCCCTGACGAGAAATTGCTCAACCCCCAGCTAATAGTCCTCGGTACAATGCAATTTCCTTATAGAGAACTTTCACCCAACAGTTTAAAGGCGCCGCGACGCGTCGCGACGCCAACGCTTGTCTATAATTCATGGTAAACGGCGGCGTCTATGCACGGAAATCTCTTATTCAAGAAATGAAAAATTCAGGAATAAATACCTTCAAGTCTTCCGGATATATTTCTTAAAATAAAACGGAAGTCGTTCAAGAATTCTGATATAACCTACCTGTATACTCGTAGTATGAAGTGGGTTGAGGGTTGAATACCTAATATGACATTTCTAAAATAAGAGAGGAAGTTGAAGGATATTTGACTTTGATTTGTTTTGAAACGTTAAATATTTTACAAAAGTATTGTTGGAACTGTATTAACTTAATCATAACGTTGAAGGTATTTTTTTGGGAGAAACTTAATGGCCTTTTATAAAACCTAATCGAAATAAGTAAAAGACATATACATTTTTTTAAAGCGTGTAATTTACAGTAATTGGGCACATCTCGCATTATAGGCTATTTCTCAATATCAAAAAAATATTGACAACTACTGATAGGTTCAAGCCTTCAAAGCTCGAAAAAGTTCTGAGTTACGAAGGATTTTTTTCTAACTCACTGCCCTAGTGTCAAGGGGCTAACAAGATCAAGTTTGAGATTCGCTGTCAGATAAAGTGTCATTTTACAATTTTGCCAATGATGAAATAAATCAAAAGTGTGAATTCATTTACTTAAGAAAGAACTGACTAAAAAAGTACATATTTCTGGTTGAAGTAAATTCTTTGAGTAGTGTTTTTGAAAATCTAATTTAGGGTGTCTAATATAGCGTGTTCAATTACTACTGTACTCACCCCATTTGAATTTGTATTGCATTATTACTACAAATAAAACAGATAAGTCGCTTATCAAAACACTGACATCTCTACTCGATTACTATTTTAATTAATCAATTACTAATAGATCTCATCAACGGCTTTAGAAAGTTGTGGAGTCATTCGAGTGTAACCAATAATGTCGAAGGCACGAACAATTGGTACTCTGTAGCTTCATACAATCGATATTGCGATGAATGAACAATATTGTAGATCAGCCCCCATTTACAGGGTAATTACAAAGTGGATTCGATCTGAAATACAGTTAGTATTAATATAAGACAATCTGTTTTAATGATTTTTTATTAATTGGTGTATAACTATGGGGGCGGGGGTTATATTAATATTGAATTTTACCGTTCTTACTCCCACACCAAACATGCATGTATTCACACACACATTAAATGTAGGTTATTTTGGAAATACTCTATTTTTTTCACGTCAAA